>JAXCEF010000356.1:0-58384 GCA_037178605.1 Colletotrichum euphorbiae
AGATATGCGCTTTATAGGAGTTAAGGTAATTACTATAGAATTTATAGGAGTATACCTACTTTAAAAGTAGAGGGGTTAAATATACCTCAGCTTAATTAATAATACGCTAAGTACCTATTATAGTGAGTTTAGTAATCTCCTTCTTTATAGTAGCTTAGAATATACCTTATAGTAGCTCCTTAAGCTTATTAACCTCAAAGTAATTATTTAGGGGCTTTATTAGGTCCTCCACAAAGTATGTAGTCTTCTGCCTAGCGCTGGAGCGTATCTCTAAGTTATTCTAGAGGCGCGCAGAAACTGAAGAGTAGAGAGTCTTATAGCTAAGAGTGCTTTTAGTAATAGCTTCCTATTAATTAGATAGAAAGGTTATAAAAAAGACTTACTAGTAGTTATTATCTAGTAAACTTAAGCTATCTTCTAGATATATAGTTATAAGGGCTCTTAGGCGTCTATCTCAAGTGCTCTATTAGGTAGGGGGCCTATAGTCTCGTTATTAGTATAGACAATAGGTAAGTATTATTTTAGCTATTGAGGGGGAAGCTCTTCTAGTATTTATTAAGCTATGCTCGCTAGGCGCTTAAGTAGCTAGTTCCTAAACGATTAAAATAAGTAGCTAGGCCGCTTTAAGCATACCCGTGGCCACGGGGGGGGGAGACATAATTATCCTAATACCTAATCCTATTCCCAGTATGCTATTAGGTCCAGGAGATTATTTATATATTAATAACCCTCTCTATATATTAGCTAGCAGGCCTTATAGCTTTGCGGCAGTAGTATAAGGCGCTTCTAGATAGGAAGCAGCTAGCGTAAAGAACTGAAATAGCTCTCTAGAAGTATTATTTATCACAAGGTTAATAATAGCTTCATTAAGCACCCCCAAGGTCTTGAGAACCGCATTAGCTAGTTTAATAGGTATTTTAACCTCATTAACGATTTCCTAAGCGCTCCAGACGTCCAGAGCGTCTACCTCATTATCTAGAGAGTAGAATTTCGTCTTATTAAAGTATATATTGCGCATAATAAGAACCTAGTTAAGTATAAGAACCTAGATCCTATAGAGGTTATATATTGTAGGTATATATCCTATGAGGTATCTAAGATAAGCCCTAGAGTTAACCTTATAATAGTATCTCCTAACGCCTCTCTCTTATACTCCCTCTAGCAGGTAAGCTCTATAGCTATAAGCATAGAGCCCTCCCTAACATAGGCAAAGGTTCCAGTGCATTAAAAGCGTGAGGTCTAGCTGCTACTATTAGAAGTATTATTAAAACTACTTAAGTTCCTTTTAAATAAGGTTTTACTACTTATTTGCAGCGCGCGGGCTAATATTATATATAATAATAGATACTCTCTAGGCCTCTGATATGAGGTAGATTAGTAGGTAAGCTCCTTTTAATATAGCTAGAGCTTTTAGAATAACCTCGCCGCCTGCGCGCTCGCCTCCTCCTACAGGCTCCTTCATATTTACTAATAGGAGTTCTATATCGATACCTTATTCTGCTATCTATCATTCGTAGCGCGTAAAGCCCAGGATAGCAATTACAGCGCGCTTAATAGCATAACGAATTTTATAGATATTCAGGCCTCTTTATTATCACACCTAACATTCAAACGTAAAGAGTGCTCTAAATACCTTATTATACTCTTTAGAGACTAAAGGGATCCCAAAGAGCCTTCTACTATAATTATTCTTAATTAGGAGTATCTAGGTATATAGTCTACTAAGCTTCTAGTAGTTAAAAAGATCCCATACTATCCTATAGTAGAGCTAGAGAGCTTTACCTCCTAATAGACTACGCAAGATAACCTAAGTAGTATATACTTAAGCGTAGTATTTATATTAGATACATAAGGGGGCCTTAATTTATACCCCCCTAATATTATAAACTAGGCGCTTAAGAGCGGCCTAATCTAGGTATCTAGAGTAAAGATACTAAGTGTAAGCATTATTAGTTCTTTTAGCTACGCAGTTATATAGTACCTACGCAGGCCTCTTATTATTAGATAGAGCTATAATACTAGTAGAGCTTATGGGGATCTTAGGATAAAGCAAGTAAATAGAAATAGGGTTATATTAGAAGAATACTAAGTTACTCCTATAAATAAGCTACTTAATATAAGTGGATTTACTAGGCTTCCTATACTATAAAATGCAGTTATAGCTGCTATACTAAATACTAGCTTTATAGAGGAGCGCCTTAGAGATAACGTTAGTATATATATTCTTAATAATAGTAACGTTATTTAGTATTAGGGCGCTCTTCTAGCGTGTAGTAGTATTCTTAATAGTATCTCGGATATAGTAGGTGCCTCTACTGAGAATAAGCATACTACTAACCTTAATTACCTAATTATTATAAGAGCAAATAAAGGACCTAGCTACTAGCTTCCTCTTATTAATAAAAATATGAAGAGTATTATAGTTATTAAAGATAATGCTCTAAGAGAGGATATAGGGGCCTTTAAAGAAAGTAAATATAGCTAAATAGGTATCTACTATCTCACCCTTATCTAGTAATAGGCTGTAATTAATAATGCAGTAGGAGATATTACTAGGTAGCTAGTAGCCTCTAGAGTCAGAGCTGCTATATCCGCTACGCTTAGCTTAACTACTCCGCCCACCGCAGTTAGAGGGGAGCTATCTAGTCCTTTAAGACGCCTTTATAATCTACCCCGCCTTCTAGAGACTAATATAGAAGTAGGCTTACTAGGGAGATTTAGCTATCTCTTATATATATTAAGCCTTATCCTTAGCTATCTTATAGTCCTCAGCCTGCTCTATTAGAGTATTTATAAAGGCTTACTAGATATATAAGCAATAGTATATAGACTAGTAGTAGTAGCGCCTATAAAAATAAGTAGGTATCTTACTTAGCAAGCCTATAACGAAGGAGGAGGTAGTAATAAGAGTAGATTTAGATAGGTCCTAATTTTTAGAGCAGCTTGTATGAGTTATATATACGCCCAGAGCCTTACTATAGCTCCTATTATAGCTTGAGGTATTAGTTAGTTTACTATAGATCTTAGTAGAGAGAATAATACTAAGCTATTTAAGTATGAGACTTAGTATACTAATCTTATCTACTTATATTACTAGGTCTAGCTAATATTAGGCCTAAGTGGGAGCAATATAGTAGTAGATAGCTTTGAGGAATAGGCGCTTACTATAACTCCCCTACGCCTTAGGGATTTACTAACTCTTAATAAGACTATAGAGATAGTACTAATCCTTAAACTACTTAGATATCCTTATTACATACTTAGTATGCTTTAGAATCTCCTTATAATTATAGCATACCTATTTCTTAATACCCTTATTAGATAGGCCTAGATACTACTTAAGATAGTAAATGAGGTTCTAAAGGTTTAGCTAAGACTTATTTGAGGTATTTAGCTTGATCCCTACGCTCTTGAGGTAGGTTAAGTTAACTATTTAGAAAATAACCCCCTAAAGGGCTTAGTATAATACGACCTATGAGGTGAGGATTATGGTATTAGTAGAGTAGAACTTAAGAGCGTTACTCTACTCCTCTTAGATATTAGCCTATATTATAGGGCCTAGTAGCGTTAGCTTTATAAGCGCCCTACCTCCTAGAGTAGTAGTAAGGGGGGCTTTTTAAGAGCTCTCCTAAAGTTAGTAAGAGGGAGAGGGCTTAATATTATTATTACTCTCTATAGTTAGAAGCATCTGAGAGCCTCCTTTAGTAGTAGAGGTGGTAGAAGCCTTATTAAATGCCTTATACTTAGTGTGGTTTACTTAGTACTAAGCCTAAAGATATGCCTCACGCTTAGTAATAAACTCCTAAATAGTTAGAGTAGGCTTAAGAGCATCTGAGGGCTTACTAGAGTCTAGTCTATTATGGTTAATAAACTTCTAGATGCCTTCAGACTGCGTAGAGGTATGCAGGTTTAGATACTAGTAAGGCTAGTTAGCTGGGCTTTAGAGCTTCGCCTCTATAGAGAAGGTAGATATTGTCAGAGTATTATAGAGTTAATAAAATAGCGGGAGGTTTGGAAAGGTTATTAAATAAAGATATAGAAAATTAGTTAAGAGAGGTTAAAAGGTCTAGGAGAAAGCTGCTCACCCTTCCCTAGGCTTAGAGAAGTTAAAAGGGGTATTTATAAGTAGAAGACCTAGGCTTATAACTATTACAAGCCTATAGGTAGGGGTTAGGGCGAGTTATAGAAAGCAACTATCGTATTTAGAGATAGTTGCGCGCGAGGCGCAGTAAAATAGGCAGTAGAGTAGCTTACATAAGCGTATAGCCACGCTGCACGCCACCACAGCTACACAGGGCTGCAGCGGAGCCACGCAGGGCTGCCAGTACTGTAGTGCCGCATCGCGACAATACTATAGTATCTAGTAATACCCCTGCTATAAAGCCTAGCCCTATAGAAATCCCCTCTTATAGTATCTCCCGGCCTAATAGTATCCTAATAATTAAGTTAGCTGCTAGTATTTAGATCTATACTAGTAACCCTACTTTTATAGCCCGCCTAAAAGTAGTTTTTAACTACTATAATATCTTTTATAATTGTAGCATTATCTTAATACCTAATAAAGAAGGTATATATCTTAACTTTATTAATAGTTAGCAAAGCTAGGTCAAGGCCTCCCGCCCCTTCTTACTAGGGATAGAAGATGCTAAGCTTACTTATATTAAGCTTAATAGCCTCTACTCTAAAAGTAAGATATCCTTTATTATTAGATCGGTCCCTATTGTATGCCCCTTATTTATTATATAGCGCGTAGTGAATAGAGTAAGAAAAGGCTACTTAGTAGTTAACCTTTACCTATTGAATAAGGTTGTACTCCCTAATATATTCCCTCTCCCAGACTAGGATAATATCCTCAACTGCTTATAAGGTAAGGGCTAGGTTATAGTACTTAATGCTACTAGATTTTTTTACTAGCTTCCTCTATATTTTCAATACCGCAACTAGATAGCTATAATTTCCCTATGCAGTATTAAGGTATCTAATATTATTTTAATAGGGGTTAAGAACTCCCCGATATATACTTAATGCTTTATAGATAACTTATTTTATAACTACTAAGATATTATCTGAGCCTATATTAATAATATTATAATTTTTAGTAATACTACTAAAAACTACCTCTAGTATATTGAGATTATACTTAAGCTCCTTGAGGATAGCTGCCTCTATATCTCTATAGAGAGGTTATTTACTAGCTTTACCTCTACAAGGCTCCTCAGCTATATAGTTAACGCTGCTAGAGTCTTATATACTACTAATTATATTAAGGCTTTTTAGTAGCTTATATTTCCTAATAACCTCTATAACCTCAAGAGATATCTTAGGATAGTAGGATAGCTATATTATAACGTGCTATAATTTGATATTATTATAGCACCTCTTACCTACTATAAAACGGTCCTTTCCGCTCTCCTCTATAGTAAGAATAAGCTATTATAAGGAGTAGCTAAATAGATATATACTTATTACCTTACTAAAGTTACTTTTAAATCTATAGAAGAGGAGATTAAGGCTTGGACCGCCCTATAAGAGAACCTCTATAGTTAAGTCGCCCGGTATCACTACAATCCTACTAAGGAGCTCTTTATTAAGCTAGATATATATAAAGGAGGATTTAGAGTTATAGTCTTCTAGTTAGAGGATAAACTCCCTAATACTAAGATTAACCTCACTATACTTAAGACCTCTAACATTCAGCCTATCCTATTCCTCTCTAGGGTAACTACACATACTAAATAGCGATTTTAGGCTATAGAAGCGGAGGGTTACTAGCGTAATATAGGCTATTTAAAAGCTCTATAAGCTACTTTAGTTTAACTACTAACTTATTAATATCCTCACTAACTATACTGCTACCTATAGTAACCTCACCTATACCTCGCTATATATACTTAACCTTAGGAAAGTAAACCTAAAGCTTACTAATACAGCTAAATACCTCTCGTAGTATATATTACTTATACTCTAAGTAAACTTAATATAGTGCTAGACGCTCTCTCCTAGCTTCTATTACTTTAATATTCTAGTTAAGCCTCGCCATTCCCTGAGGCTAATAAACTCGCTAATATCAATAATAGCATTACTAAAAAGGTGACTAACTATAGTTCCTCCGACTTTATTAGGCTTACTGAGGCCTCTATACTAGGAGTTACTACTAAGACTATTATCCACCTTAATACAGAGTGCTCCACTTATATCATAAAGGCCTATACTAACGACCGAAGATATAGCGCTATCCTACGCGGCATAGCTAATAATAACTCTAAACAATAGCATACTATTATGCCTTATAATACCCTTAAAGAGGAGCGCCGCGCTATAGTTATCACTCCAAACGTTTCTAGGTTTAGCTATAAATATAGCGTAATAGCCTCCTTTTCTATATTAACGCCAATAATATAGAGAGGCTCTATATCCCCTAAGCTATTATTCCTAATGTCTTTTAACTAGCGTATAATAATAAATACTACTTTAATATTAATTATATAATTTGTAGGTTAGCTAGAACTTAGTTCTATAATAAGGTAAAAGCTTACTACTAATATATTTGCTACTACCTAGGCTATTAGGAAAATAATATTAATTATAGCTTACCTCTAGGCACCCTTTAACTTTTCCCCATAGTGCACTACCCCTACTATACTATAATAATTAACTTTATTAGAGACTTACCTCTTATCCCTTCTATAGGTATGTTTTAGGCTTTGCTAGGCTATAATACGCTCAACTACCTCTTAAATTAGATATATAAGTTCTCTAAGAAGGGGCTTTTAATCCCTAGCAATAAGTAATATACTACCCAGAACTAGGGACTTATATTTATCTAGTTTTAGCTGATATATGACTAGGGCATCCTAGCATATATTATTAGTAACTAAGACCTCAAATTTACCTTAAAAATTTAGAAAGCTATTTTTTCTATACTAAGAATTTAGTTTCTCCTCTCTACTATATATTTTCCTCAGACTAATAGCTATAGCGAGCAGACTAACTAAACTGTTAAGATCGCCTTATAATATTATATATGAGCAGACCTAGATACTCCCTAAGTAGATATTCTTCCTACTCTTTAGTGTAACCTTAATAATACTTTATTAACTACTATTAGCTAGTCCCTAAATGAGGTTATACTAAGCTTCTACCCCCAGGCTATCCTTAATATTATTACTAATAAATCTGCGCTAATAGAGGCTATTAAGGTCCTCTAGCGCATCTACTAGGAGGAAGCTGCTAGCCTTATTAATATAGCTAATAAAATTAACTAGCAATACTATAATTATTATTAAATAGATATTAAATTTAATATTAGTAACTAGGTTTAGGTTTATTTTAGTAAAAGTCACTACCTATATAGCTACCTAAGGCGCAAATAGTTAGTAACCTAAGCTAGTCTATTTTAAATTACTATAAAGGTTAACCCCATAGCTACCTAGCTTAACCTCCCGGCTACTTAGAAGATCTACCCAGTCCTTGATATTACTTAATTGTACTAACTAGCCAAGAGATTAGACCTGTTCTATTAGATGCTAGCTCTGCTATAACTAATTGTTATAGAAAGTTATAATAAGTATAAGGTAGAGCGCCTTATTAACTAATAGATTAACTAGTGAGGGTGTAATCTATGTAGTTACTACTACATAGCATACTACTACTATTACGTAGCGTCTACTATCTATAAATAAGACTAGTAGAGTGGGATATAATAAGATAAGACTTTTACTCCTTTAATACTAAGACCTATCTTTCGTTATTTCACTATATATCGTTCATATTTACTATTATTCGTTAAACCTCTTGTTACCCCCTCAGTACTGCTACAGGCATACTGAGAAGACGCTGACGGCCCGCCTCTAAGCTACTACGGCTTTCATACTTTAGTTGTAGTAAGCATGCGAAAGGTTTGTAGCCCCACCGCATAACTATATAAAAGCCGCTTAAGCACCGCATAAGAGTGGAGACTTAAACCTTCTCTTCTTAGTATAAACTACTTTTATTTAATAGCACCTCTTTATTAAATAAACCTAGGCTACGCTCTTTATATATCTATACTTACATTGTTCTAGCGCCTTGCTAATTAGACTGCGCGATAGAAGGTAAAGGAATAGCAGCTGCTACATAGGCATAAATAATAGCACCTATAGCGAATTTAAATAAAGTCCTAATGAATATTTATAATATAATAATAAGGCTTAAATAGCGTATATAGGCTGTAGAGAGTAATACTTAACCGCTAGCTATAGCTGCAATTAACCCGGGCGGGCAAATAGCAGGAACTATAGCTACTGTATCTAAGCCCGCTGCTACTGCTGCTGCTGCTGCTACTGCTATTAATGTTACGTTAGAGCTAGTAGCTGTAGTAGAGGATATAGCTTTTCGCAGAAAGCCTCTCCCTAACCCCCTAAAATACTTAGGGCGCGGCGAGGAGTATCCCGCGTAGAGCATGTAGATATGCAATAAGCTTATACTAGATAGGCGCTTCTGTAAGACCTATTAGGAGATATCCTACTACATCTATATATATCTAGGCAATACGCTATAGGGTTATATAGACCTTCTATAGTACTAGTAGACTAGGCTATGCTTATAATCTAGATAACTTTATAGGTTACCTTAATTGCTTCTACCTCAACCTAAATATTACCTAGCGCGTAATAGTCTAATTATCTAACTTATATAAGAGGAGGAATAAGACCTTTGCCACTTTTCTCCCGTAATTCAAATGCACCCTAGTGCAGGCTAGTGGAGCGGACTAGGTAGATAGCATATAGATAACTTCTTCTGGAGGTTCCTCTTATATACTCTTGCGGACTAGCTTATTACTAAAGATACCCCCACTATATATATAGAGTATATTATAGTTATCTAGGATATTGCTTAGAAGCTTAAGGACTTTAACTGCGCGAAGGATGCTACTAATAGGGCTTAACTCCACGCACCTACCTCGCAAGTTAATAGTAATAGTAATATATATACAACTAGATTAGTGAGGGCTATAAAGGAGGCGAAGTAGGGCTCTAAGAATACTAAGGGCTCTCAGGATCGCTACTATTGTTATAGATATAATAAGGTTAGCTATATTAGGCGTAACTACTCCTACTAGAAAATAAGTAGCGCTTAAGCAGCTAGAGCTAATAGTAGTAAGGGCGACGCAATTAATACATTAAGTAAGTTAGCAGATAGTAATAAGTTAGGAAAAGAGTAACTTCGCTGCAAAATCAGGAAGTAGAGTATATAGAGAAAGACCGGGTAGGCTAAAAAGCTTTTGGGGCGAAACATAGTATAAGCAAACCTTCAGCAACTCTTATAGTTAGAATTAATAGAGAATACCCTACTTACGCTTTAATAGACTTTAGTTGCAATATTTACACCCTTATAGATTATAAGTTTGCCTATCGCTATAAGTTACTATATATTAACTATTAGAGGTAATGCTTAGATAGCTTTACTAGTAATGCAGGGCATATTACAAATAAAGGCGTAGTATTGTGCGAGATTAAAATAAGCAGATATATATAACAAATCTATATATATATGGTTTGCAGCCTAGAGATAGACCTATTCCTTACGAAGCCCGAAATAGAACATAACAATATTATTTATCATATAGCAGAATAGTATATCTTTTAGTAGAGATCCTATTAGCAATCTTAGAAGATTCCGCACGTATCTATAAGATTAGGGAGGCTTACTTTCTCAATACCGCTTTATTACAGGTGATCTATTATAGAATAGCTGCAGAATAGTTATTAAAGTTACTATCTAAAGTAGCTACTGTTATCTAGTTAATAAGTATAGCTAATATTCATGAAGCGTTATAGCTAAAAGAATTATTACTAATATCGCTATAGAGCTCCAAACTTATCTCGCAGAGTTGGTAGACCTATTTAAACTATCTAAGGCGCACCCACTACTACCTTCGCAACCTAGTATTAACTATAAGATACTACTAGAACGCAATACTGGTAGATAAGAAGCAGCACTACTATGAGGCCCGCTATATAATATATCTCGGGAGCTCGGGAGGAGCTTCTAGTCTTATAAACGACGCTTACTAATCTATTAGATAAGGGATTTATTTAGGTAAGCAGCTTACTTATAGGTATTCTAGTACTATTTATATAGAAACCGGGCGGTAGTATTTAACTCTACTATAATTACTACGCACTAAACGTAATTACGAGAAAAAACTACTACCTGCTACTTATAATTATAGAAACCCTCTAATGAATTAGCGCTATAAAGTAGGATGCTAAACTTAATATTATTATAGACTTTCATAACATCTAAGTAAATAATGAGGATATTATAAAGACTACTTTTATAATATAGTATAAACTATTTAAGTAGCTTATCTACCGATTTAGGCTTACTAGGGCCCCACGACCTTTTAGCAATATATCAACAAATCGCTCCAGGAGTTCCTCAGTAACCTTATAACTATATATATTAATAAAATCCTTATTTACTCAAGTAGCTTATAAGTAGACTATAAGGTAAAAGTTAAATAAGTACTTTAGAAACTAAAGAGTTTAAGCCTAAACCTAAATTTAGTAATATTTCAACTCTCAATTAAAACTATGTAGCGAATAGGATGAGGCATAAAAGTAGATCCACAATTGCAGCATTGCAATTGCGACCTATGTACCACGACACACCTCCCAGTTTCGTCCTAAATAGGTAGGTCGGAACTACAACACTTTTTGAACCTTCTGATTGGGTACATCTCGCCAAAATCTAGGTAGTTGAGCCGCCTCCAGTGGGATTCAAACCCTAGGTAGGGGTCATAGGCCCGCAAGCTTACAAACTCAAACCATTCAAGCACACAGTCAGGGTAGCAGAGCTGGGCTCATAACTGTGGCGAATAAGATGAGGCATAAAAGTGGATCCACAATTGCAGCATTGCAATTGCGACCTATATACCACGACAAACTATTAAACTTATTAGATTTATTTTAAAAGTAAATAAAGGTGTTATATATAACCTAGAGAGGGTTTACGCTATGTAGAAATAAGCTACGCCTAAGATAGTTAAGAGAGTATAGAGCTTTTTTAAGTTTATAAACTACTACTAAGTATTTATTAAGAGCTACATTAGTATTATAGTAACTTACCTGCAAGAGAGTACTATTTAATTAGGGGGAAGCTTAGCAGACCGCATTTAATATACTTAAGATAAAGCTCTTATCCACACTAATACTAGAGCCGGGCAGCAAACATATCAGCTAGTCTTATTTTCTTTCAGCTTTCTTCTTCTCTTAGTCAGCACTCTAAAGGACCTCATATATATTAAGGTCTAATTAGAACATTTAGGAGAGAGAGAAGACAGACTTTTCATCTTTTAATCTGCTTTTTCACATAGATATCTTCCCTTTAATACACACGCTCGCATATACACACTATAATTATACCGAAAGATAACTTCTTTATACCTATCTTACTATTTACTTTGTTTCTTTCTAATTAGATAGCTAACTATCTTAAGCTTATTTATAGGGTATTATATTACTTTAATAAAGTATATCACCTAATTCCATAATATCCTAGGGAAATCGTACTACGTAAGGAGCCCTAATTATAAGTTCATTAGCTCTATATAAGTTTCTCTCACTCTGAGAACTATCCAGCAGTAAGTCGCTCTTGCTGGCATTAGTACTAAGGGCGCACGACTCTATTTAGGGGTTATTTAATATTGGTTTTAGTAGCTATTCTTATCTGCCTGCTCACACGTATCCTCTGCGTCATTCCAATACTACGCTATTTAGATTTAAATACTAAAATAGTAGTAGAGATAAACTACTCTAGCTATATATTAAGTAGCATATTAGCGTAATAGAATAAGAAGGAGTAGCTCTAGCTAGTTGCTTATTACTTATAGAAACTTACGCCCGCCTAGTATAACTACTCTATATATATTCAGGAGCTTCTTATAGTTGTTATATATTTAGTAGTATAGAATATAGAGCTATATATTATCTATAGGTTTAAAATCTTAATAGACTATAAGAGGTTAAAGTACTTTACTAAGAAGTGGAAGGTAATAGAGCAACAAGGTTAATAAGTCGAGGAGCTCTTAAAGTATACCTTTAAGCTAGAGTATTACCTAAGGGCCTTAGCTACTACACTTAATACGCTATCTCAACGCAAGCAAGACGCACTAAGCAGCTAGAATAATAACTAAGAGCAAAGCTCAGTAATCTGGGCTATCCCAGACTCTATATTACTCGCGCTAGTTGCTACCCAGTAAGTTACTAATAAGGAGGCTGTCGCAATAACCCCGTAACATATGAGTGGCAGGATGGGCGCTCTGCGAGATGTGATATCATACGTACGTGCGTACGTCACGTGACCGTATTTGCAGGCCCAATATAGCACAACACTACTGCCTACGTAGCCAGTTATATCTTAGACTTCTATACACATACACACACACGCACACTTCTAAATAGCTTCAATACAAACATTACATATCGGGACTATTCACGCGTTTATATTACCCCGCCCGTGTGCAAACTAACACTAATTAGCATAGGAAATAAAGTAAAAGTAATATATTTTACTCTTATACCTTTGAAGTATAGTATCTCTATAACTATATAGAATAATAATATAAAGTATATATTTGAATTCGCTATTCGATTTCGCATTAAATAGTGTATAGTTTACCCCTATATAGATAGGGTAAAACCAATTAAAATATAACCTTGAAATAACGTACTTTAATATGTATTGTACTTAAGGTTTTATTACGCATGAGCGCATGCAGCTATGCAGTAGCTTGAAATCAAAGATGCATCGCATTAGCACATGCAGCTATGCAGTAGCTTGAAACCACGCATGGATGCATTAGCGTAAACCTACGCTTAGATGCATAAGACTATGGCGTAAAACTGCGCATATGTATATTATGCACACTCAGGCTGCTTAAGCGCAAAACTTACGCTTAGACTGCTTAAGCGCATACGCACTAGCGTGCCCTAGCGTGCGCTAGCGTAACTAAGCGTATCTCAAGCGCCGAATGCGAATACGAAGCATATTGCGAGTGCGAAGTCCGGTGGAAAACGCTAGACATATATGCCTACCTTTTCCCGCAGCTTTTTAGCCTTTTAGATAAGAGTATCGATATAAAAAATATATACCTATTCATATCTACATTTTGTCCTCTATCTGAATATTATACATCAGACCCGAAAAGCTACTCTTATACACTATTCCTTGCCAGAATTCTATTTATATTATACTGGAATCCTTTTAACCTCTGCTTCTACTTTCGTCTCCGTGCTTATAATTAGTAGTTAACTTCACTATTATACTACTTTCAGCTACGCTACAAAACTGTAGATTAGTAAGATTACTACTTGAAGAGACGAAAGCTCTACTAGTCTATAATTAATTTATATATTAAATCCATTTTAATAATTATAACTAGTGGCTCTTTTGTGCTACCTATATTAATTGATATATTACAAGCAGTTAGGCTAACTACTCTAGAGGACTCAATTTAATCCTTGCGTCTATTACGCAATCTATTATATAACTTATCATATAACTCTCACACTCTTACTTTTATTATTAATATATAATAAGATAGTAATAAGGCTCTTGAGCAGTAATGTAACTGGAAAAGGGGTCTGCTAATATCTCAATTGTTGACCTACAAGTAATAATTAGCTCTCCCGAGACCCTCACGTTATAGAAAGAAGAGCATATTGATTTAACTCCGAAATATGAGTTAGGGTAAAATAATATAACTCAAGCCTTAAACAGCGCATTGCTTAACTATATGCTATAATACCTAGCTAGTGGAGATGTTAAATAATAACGAAAGAATGTTGACTTATGTGTATCATGAGCCTCCACTTCATATAAGGACTACTTATTATTATTATTACTACCTCTTATTGGCACCTAATCCCAAGAGTGAGGAGAGGTAGAATTAGAATTACTGGAAGAAACTGTATGCGACTACCTAACTGATCCTTTAAATTATTAGTTACGACTCGTTTATATAGGCATGATGGCGACTCTAGGACCCGCAATACTAGTACTACTAATACTATTTGAATAGCTATAAATAGGTACTGCTGAGGGATCTTTAGTAATACTAATACCGCTACGCTAATAACTACTTAAACTTATTATAGAGCTACTAATAGTAGTAAAACGTAAGGCCCTAGTGGATAAGGAGAATTAGGGTTAAGATATTAAATTTAAAAACAATACTATAATAAAGTAAGTAACTACTAAGATCATATACTATATTAAGACCTATAAATATGATAAACCCTTTAGTAAAGACGTGTGGATGGAGTTCATAGTAGACTTCATAGGGCTACCTATTAAGCTTTTCTAAAGAGTAAGTCCAGCAACTATAAAGAAGCTTTATTAATATCTTATAGATAATAGTATCTATACTATCTAGGATAGATTAAGTATTACTAGCTATATTTATAATATTATTACTATAGATAACTTCTACTTCTGGACCGCTATAGAAGTGAATAAGCAGATCAAGAGGAGTACTACGTTTGCAAAGAACTGGGATGGGGAATAGTTCAGCAGGGACATTACTAACTTCTAGAATATTAATATCATAATACTAATAGAAGTATTAGTAGCAGCTACTAGCCCAGCCCTATCGCCAGGTTAACCTACTACAGAAGGACCGCAAAAGAATTACTAAGATCTAAACCCTACTAACACTATGGCCCCTACCTAAAACACTGTTGCTAAAACAATAAAATAAGATAACAGCACCCGCCCGTTAATATACTAAATCGCAGACCTAGCTAAAATATATACTAATAAAATAAAGTATAGTAGCGAAGATATAGATGCTCTCAAGCAAAACCTATATATCATTTAAGATACTTATATGAGAATAGGCATTATAAAGGACTAAACACCAGCAGCCTTTCTAATAATACTCAAGGAAAGAACGCTAAAATACTACTATAAGAGCCTTTACTACCTATAACCTCACCTTAATAATACCTAAATTCTTAATAAGCTTAAGGGACGATTTGAGACTAAAGAGTCTATCTAAGCCTATCTTGTAATATAGAATAATACTAGCCTCATTTTGATTATGACTAACAACTCCTCAAAGTCCAAATCAGAGGCCTTAGATATCCTTATTAATACCCTCACAGTAATACAGCTAGTGCTTAGTGAAGCCTACTAAAGCGATGAGATACTATGCAATTAACTCCTTTAAAGCTACTAAGGAGTTAAGGAGTATAAATAAGCCACCACAAACCTATTAAGGACTTTTAAAGGGCTATATAAATAACTTAAGGTCGCTATTAGTAATACAATTATAGTTATAAATAGTTAACTACTATAAACTCAATATCACGCTATATAATACTAGATAGACTATAAATATAACAGCAAGGGTTGAAATAATAGATTCAGAAGGCCCAACCCACAGAGAGACAATATAAATAGCCTAGAGCAATAGCAATAAGATATAAAAAGCTATATTTATAAAGAGCCTAGATGCTATTTAAGTAAATATATATAAAAGAAGAAGGATAAAGCCTACTTATAATAGCGAAATAACCCCCAAGCCCTTAATAAATTAAGAGCAGCCTACTAGTAATTCCCAATATATTATAAAGGGGCTATAGAAAAAATAACTAATAATTAAATAGTAGATGGTAATAAGGATAAAGAGATTAAGATATATTTCTAATTGATTAGGGAGGGCAAGGACTATAATAACGATAGCAACTCTAAAGAGGAATAGCATAACATGTTCTTCACCTAACTCATAGACCTAAATAGTAGCTAGAGCACCTATTTAGCCCCTATTATAGATGAGAAGACTGTCTTGAGGCTATTGCTTGATAAAGTAGCCTACTACGCTATTACACATTTGGATTCCTTTGAGGAATTAGCTAAGCCTGTACCTATTGAATCCTTTATGCTCAAAGGAAGATACTCTTTAAAGACCTTCTAAGGTATTATCCCTAATATAGGAGCAGCAGGAATTTTAATAGCCAGCAAGAGCTAATTTGAGGCGTTAAACATGATTATGCCTAATATCACAATCAACCCTGCAATAGCAAAAGAGGCAAGCATAAGGTTTAAGCTAGGAGGGGCTATTAAATTAATAGGCACTATAATCATTTCCATGCTATTTAGAGATATAGTCTTCTATGTTATATCTATAAATACCTTCTTCCTGCTCTACTTAGTAGATATAGATAAGCTAGGTATTTGATTTAATAACTTTTGAAACTACTTATAATAGAATAACTTTATTATGCCCGTTATATGCAAATAGGGCCACCTATACCTATTATTAGAGATAGAGAAGGTTTTAAGAGGCTGAATTATAATAAGTATATTAACGTTTTAGCTACCTATTAGTCTACTAGCTTCATAAAGTGCTCTAGTAAGCTAGCTACTAAGTTAAGTAATACCTACTTAAATATCTCATAAAGTTTTATAAGCGCTACTAACTTAATATAGGGGCGCTAGATTAGTTTAGATTCATAATCAAGAAAAACTATAACTTAAATTATGCTATAGTTATTAATATTATCTATCTCAAAGGGCGCCTAGTACTCTATATTATTAATACTATAACTACCTTTAATGCGGCGAAGTTCCTTACGGACTTATTTATAACTATAATACTTAACGCATTTAAATAATACTAGATCTATACCTACCTCAGCCTACTAGATATTACTATTACTAATACTAGTACTAACTTCACTTTATTAGAGTAGTGAAATACCCTTTAATTACCTTTGATAACTACAACCAAAGTACTAGTTAAAGCTTTTAACTCTATTAGTAAGGTTAAGTAGTATTATGCTATATTATAGAGAGTATATATAATTATCTATAAAGACCTACCTAATATAAACTATAAGATTATTCTCTAAATAGCTATTAAGGCTATTAATAATATTACTAGGCCTAATAGCCTAGTGCTTATACTATTCATTTTTAGCGCCTACCCCCAGATTAATAACGATTTGCCCCTATCTCTACACCTCTAGCAACGGGCTGCTACTATATAGAAGGTAATAGTGGACCCCTAGAAGAACTAGGTATCACGCTAAGTCACAGACGCCCTCGCTGCGTATAATAGCTTAGATATAGCGCTAATTCCCTAGCTACTACTACTATCCCTTATCTACGTCTTCTATAAAAGAAAGGGCTAGCAAGGCCTATATAAGCCCCTCGCTATTACTACCTCGCAGGGTCTAGACGTTCTAATTAATAGTCGTCCGCCTATAGTACCAGGCTAATAAGGCCATGCTACCTCCTCTAGACCTAAATACTAAATAGATACTAGTTCTAAATAATAATGGAGGTCCTAATATGCTATAACTAGAGAGACTTGTGAACCTGATCCGACGCTATTAAGGCTAACCACATAAAGAAGAATGAGTCCAAGAAATATTGCTAGCGGGCCTAGAATATAGAAGTGCATAAGTAGTAGATAAGAGAGTAGGATAAGTGCCTATAAGAGCTGCTTTTAAAGCTACTACTGCCTAAGCACTTATAATTAAAATTAGTAATACTATAACGTTTTTAGCTATAAAGGAGCGGATAGATTACAACCTCACCATATAACTATACAGAAATAAAATTATTAGAATACTAGGAGACCCTTTTTCAGCCTGATTAATTATAGAAATAACTATGCTTTAGAAGTATAGTGTTCTTGAGATTATTCTATATAACGCTACTACTTATAGCTGATATTATATCTTTAAGTTCTATATAGTCTTTAAGATAAAACAAAAGGATACTAATTAGCCTTATGAGAAGTTGAAGCTTATTATTTAGAGATATAATAATAATAAAAAGGCCTCTAAACTTACCTAGTTCCCTACAATTCAGAGGGCTAGCTAGCAACTCCTTCTTACTATCGCTCTATTACTTATAACAGAGAGCTATATACACTTACCTATTATCTATACTATTAATAAGACTATAGGCCCCCTATTTAATAGAGCACTTAAGAGAGACGCCTAAGAATCCTTATAACTATGTATCTAGATGAAAGCTTATTAGATAATAAATGCTAGCAAGTCTTTTTTATAACCTTTCTACTTAATTAATAGGAAGCTATTACTAAAAGCACTTTTAGCTATAAGACTCTCTACTCTATAGTTCCTATATACCTCTAGAATAACTTAGAGATGCACCCTAGCGCTAAGCAGAAGACTATATACCTTATAGAGAACCTCATAAAGCCCCTCAATAACTACTTTAAGGTTAATAAGCTTAAGAAGCTGCTATGAAGTATATTCTAAGCTGCTATAAAGAAAGAGATTACTAAACTTACTATAATAAGTACCTAATACATTATAGCTTAGCTACCTATTTCAAACGCTTAGGAACTAGCTTTTTAAGCGCTGAATAAGCATAGCTTAATAAGTACTAGAAGAACTTTTTCTTTAATAGCTAAAATAATAATACTTACTTATTATTACTACTAATAATTAGACTATAAGCCCCCCACTAGATAGAGCACTTAAGAGAGACGCCTAAGAGTCCTTATAACTATATATCTAAATAATAGCTTACTAAATAAAAAGTACTAGTAAGCCTTTTTTATACCTTTTCTACTTAATTAATAAAAAGCTATTACTAAAAGCACTTTTAGTTATAAAACTCTCTACTCTATAATTTCTATATACCTCTAGAATAACTTAGAGATATAGCCTAATACTAAGTAAAAGACTTTACACTTTATACAGAAACTCATAAAGCCTCTAAATAAATACTTTAAGGTTAGTAAGCTTAAGAAGCTACTATAAGATATATTTTAAGCTACTATAGAGAAGGACATTACTAAACTTACTATAATAAGGACCTAGCGCCTTATTAACTAAGCTGAGGTATACTTAATACCTCTACCTCTAAAATAAATATACTCCTATAACTTCTATAGTAATTACCTTAACTCCTATAAAGCATATATCTATATAAGAGAAGATATATAAAATACCTCCTCTCTTAGTTCTACTTATACTACTACGCTTATAGCATATAGCCTGCGCGTAGTAATAGCAATTACTGCCTAGTTTAACTATAAAATCGTATAATATAATTTTATAAACGCCTTTTTGAATACAAATATTACCCCAAAGGGAGAGCTAGTTACTTAATACCTCCCAAATAGCTTTGAATAGCATAAGAAGCTTGTTAAGCTTAATAAGGCTCTATATAGCCTTAAGGATATACCCCTCCTATAATATAAGGAGTTTTCTTTAACCTCACATCAACTCAAGCTCTTTCCTTATAAATAGGAGCCCTACTTATTTCAAGATAAGTATTATAGAGTCCTTATTCTATTTTATATTAATAACTTCTTTATTCTCTTTTACTATAACTATAAGAAATAAGCTTAAGAGCTTATTAAAGCTATTAAGAAGTTAAATAAGATTTATAAACTAAGCCCTATTAAATAGTATTTTAGGCTATACGTTATATATAACTAAGTAAATAAAAGGATTTATCTAGTTTATAATTAATATATCTATACTATTACTAAGCGCTTTAAACCCTATAGTAATATTTACTCCACTACTTTACTACTTAAACTTACTAAAAATAAAGGCGAGGCTCTATTTATATAAGTTAAGAAGTACTACTTACTTATTAGAAGTATTCTATATACTATAATAATAATACGGCTAGATATAGCCTTCACTATAGCCTAACCTTCCCGCTTCCTTCTAAGTCCAAGCGCGCAGCACTTCACTACAGCAGAACAGTATATTCATTATCTCTACGCTGCCCGCTACCTTATAATATACTATAGCACCTCTAGGGGTAGTAGGAAGAGACTCTACTACTTATCGCTAGCAACATCTCTTGTACTAATGATAATAAAACTCATAAGTCCTCCCAGGGCTTCATAATAATACTCTTTAGAAGCGCAATTAAATAGAAAGCAGCTTACTAAATAACTATAATAATATCTATAATAGAAGCAGAGCTCCTAAGCCTTAAATATATACCTAAAGAAACTATAATACTCTAGAAGCTATACTATATTATTACTCTAGAGCTTAGAGATATTTAAAAAGTCTATTATAATATTTAATATACTATTTAACTAGTAGTTAGAGAGAGAGAAAATATTAAGTTATTATAGCATATTAATATCTAGAATATATAGCTTTATTAAGAGTATATAAAAGGTACCTTTGAGGTATTATATATATATATATATATAGACTAGATACTAATAGATATACTCACTAAAAACCTCTCCCAGATAAAATCCAAATACTTCTAAGCACTACTAAACCTTATAGACGCTTGATATATTATTATTTAGAAAGAAAAGAAGGTTTAAAAGGCAGAACTAAGCTCCATTTAGCCTAAAGGCTAGTAAACATTATCTATAGAGCTATAGCCCCCTCTATAAAGCAATTCTTATAGATATACTAGCCTATTACCCTACCTCCTAAATACTAAAAGTAAAAGGTATTTATTCCTATAGGTATATACTTAATAATAAGAGCTCTCCTCTATATAAATAACTATAGTAAAGTAATTAATTAAGAAGGTAGTAGTCTTAGTATATATATTAAAGAGAGCTAAAAAGCTCACTAAACGAGCATATATACTAGCCATAATACTACTAGGCAGCATAATAGAGACCTGCTAAAAGGAGCTACTAAAAAGTAACTCTCTAATAATAAGCTTAAGTCATATAACGCTACTATCAAATACTATAGCAGCCTCAAAATACTATAAAGGGCTAGCTAAAGCTAACTCTCTAATAGCGCTCTCTAAGTATACAATAATATCCTTATTCTTCTCCTTCTCTTCTTATTTATCTCCCCCCCCCCCCATCCCCCACCTTATCTTCCTCCTCCTCCCTTTCCTTCTCTAAAATAGCATAGAGAGTATAGTAATAAAATATAAATCCCTAAATAATATTATTAGCTCTATTCTAAATACCTAATCATACTCCCGCTCCTACTAATATACTTATAACTTAGTTATTCTTATTAAATACCTTATAGCACGCCTAATAAAACTTAATAATAGTAGTAAGTAGGGGCTTATAGCCTTAGCTATATAGATAATAGTAGCAGCACTTTTAAGCACTATAGAAGCATCAACTAGAGCTCTGACCCACAAGCAATAAGCAACTATAGCTATAATAGGGAGGTTCTATAATATTCCTAGCTCCCTCCAGAATAGGGGAGATAGCATAGAGCTTCTTAGCTAACCTAGGCGTCTTTATAGCCCCACTAGTAGAGGTCTTCTACCAAAGCATTAGAGAGGTCTCAGTATACCGCCTCTTCTTTTATAAGCTAGTAGGCTCCTTAAATAATAATATTAGTAATAATATTTAAAATAATAGAGCAAGTAATAACTTACTCTCCTCCTCCTCCTCTTCTACCTACTACTACTACTCTATATTAATAATAAGCTGCTTGTTAAGCGCAGCTTACTACTTAGCGAGAGCACCTAGCTACTTCTTCTCCGCTTTATTAGTAGCTTTATTTGCCTACGCTTTAGTAATATAGGTATACAGCTCCTCCTTAGTCTCTTTATACTTAAGAGCTATTTTAATAATATTATAATAATATATTAATAGTACTATAAAAAGAGATAAGTATGTATAGTATCTTATAAGGCGTATAATAGATTTTCGCGCGCGTAAAGAATTAACTTATAGTTATATATATATAGCATTCTAAGTAGAAAAAGTGAGAAAGTCTAAAGGCTGCGCGCAATAAAGAGATATTTATACTTATACCCTAAGGCCACCTTTTTTAGGTAGTTAGCTGCCCTCTATAGTACTTAACTATTATTCATAATAGTTAGCTGCTATTTTACTACTCTTCTATATCTATATTACTATCAGCTAAGTTATATAATAGTAGTTATAAACGCTATAAATATTATAAAGAATATTAAGAGGTTTTTATTTATTTATTTTACGCCTTTAGGGCCGTTTTAAACATAGTTATTTCATTCTTATATATATTTATTAATAGTTGCAGCCGCGCGCGGTGCGTCGTGAGAATATAATAGTATCCGCAGGCGCAGCTAGGGGGTATATTGCGATGCGGCACCATAGTACTAGCAGCTCTACGTGACTCCGCTACAGCCCTACGTGGCTATAGTGGCTTGCAGTGTGGCTACACACTTACATAAGCCACACTACTGCCTATTTCTACTACGCTTCACGCGCAACTATCTCTAAATAAGACAGTTGCCTTCTACAACTCGCCCTTACCCCTACCTACAGGCTCATGACAGTAATAGTCATATTATAACTTATTATTATTAAATAAAACATATAGCGTGAAGAGTTAATAGTTAAAAGGATTATTAGTATAGCTTAGTAGATAAAAGGAGTAACTGAGGTCTTAAACTAGTATCGCAACTATAATTAGAGTAACTCTAACCTAAAGAATAGTAGCTACTAAACCTTCTTTATAAAGCGTATATATAACCTAAATAGACTATCAAGCTTAACTCTTACTCTAAAGATAATATACTTCCTCTTCTAGAAAGTAGAGCATGCTTAACCTAAAGTTAGTGCGCTATCTAATCCACTTAGCGCTAGAGGAAGCGCATTCAAAAAGAAGTCCCTATTAATTTACTACTATTAACTTATATATTAATTCTAGCTAAACCTAATCTAAGTAAACCTTGCTGCGCTCTGCTTCTCCTCTATTACTATCTCTAATCAGCTCTGCTCGCGCGTATATTTAAATCAAAAGAGAGTTTACTATATTTAAATTAAGATAGAGTTTACTATATTCCTAATAGATATCTCTAGGAGTAGGGTAGCTTTATTAAATTATTAAGTTTATAGTTAAAAGTTAGGGGTATTCGCAATACCCACGTAGATCTAGTCTATGCGTAATCATTATTCTTCATTATTCTCAAGCATTATCTAGACAGACCACATGTAGGTCTAGGTAAGGCACTACCTCACATAATAATAAGGAGATCAGGTATTTAATTTACCCATAAGGTACTATTAGAACGACATAGAGGATACATATGAGCAGGTAGCTAAGAATAGCTACTAAAACAAACATAAAACAACCCCTAACCTAAGTTATGCGCCCTTAGTACTAACGCTAGCAAAAGCAACTCACTATTAGATAGTCCTCAGAGTGAGGGAAACTTATATAGAGCTAAGGAACTTATAATTAGGGTTTTTTAAGCAGTGAGATTTCCCTGGGATTTTGCGGAATTAGGTAATATGCCTTATTAAAATAATATAACACCCTACAAATAAGCTTAAGGTAGCTAGCTATCTAATTAGAAAGGAATAAAGTAAATAGTAAGATAAGTATAGGGAAGTAATCTTTAGGTATAATTATAGTATATAAATGCGAGCTTGAGTAAAAAAGAGAATAAAAAGAAGATATTAAGAAGGTGTAGAAGATAGTTCTAGGGAAAGATGCTAACTGTCCTAATCAGACCTCAATTTATATAAGGTTCTTTTTGATTAGAGTGCTTACTAAAGAAAGAAGAAAGCTGAAAGAAAATAAGACTAGTTGATGTGTTTGCTGCCCGACTCCAGTAGTAGCTACTATTAGGGGATAGACCTTTTAAACTACTTTCTGAGGAAGATTCTAAGAGCTTATTAGACCCTCAACTTATAGGCTATATATATTTAATAAATACTTAAGCGTTTATATAACAGCTAATTATATAGCTAGAGACTATTTCTGTCTGTACTAGTTTCCCACTAGAGATTATAGTATTAAGAGGTTTTGAGAAGACTAACAGGAGAATACCGCGATGCAGGACGCTGGATGGAACTTAGGGCTGGCCAGCACTCTGCAGCAAGTGGGAGTGTTGGGGGAATGACGCCTTGAGGATGCCCAGCCACCTGGATTAAAACGTGGACTAATGTATATAAGGGATGTTTTCCCTAACTATAGACGTGAGGGTCAACGAGTTCACATCAGTCAAGTTTTCACTCACCTACGTTTAATAAGCTCAGCAGAGCCAAGTGGTCCGGATGCGAAACAACGAAGTGTAATCTATTTCTGCACTCATCTCTCGATGGATGGATCGCAATCTCACTGCAGGGTTGAATTTCAGAGCCAGCTGCTCTCTATAAAGCCCCAAATACGAAGATACTCACGGCAAACCATGCCAACTAAGATATTCACGGCTGTAACGTTAAGCCTTTCTCCGTTGCTGAGCATCTCACTAGCCCTGATCAACTCTCCCATAGGATAAGGCTTCCGATTCTCAACCGTAGAAAGGTCGTCCTGGGAGGACGAGTGCAGGGCCTGTGTCTCGGGAACAGCTTTGGTTTGATGTACACCTTTCTGGTAATGTGGCAACTCGATGTACGTTCTGTGTAGAGACACTCTTGGACCTACCTGTGGGCTCTTGTCAATTGTCCTTCGAGGTCCATCAGAAGACGTTTGGTCCTCCGGCGTCCCAAGATCTTGGCCGCGAGGCGGGGAGGCGCTCTGTGCTAAGGAATCAAAGTCCGTTCTAGTCAAGTCCCCGTCCCCGGGCTTTCGCAAAGAAGTAGCTGGTTGGCTTGATCCAGCTTCCCCTTGGGTCTCTGTTGCGTCATGAGGATGCGATTCCATTGGCATTTGGACTTGCGCTTTATTCACTTTAGGCACAACAGCTTGTTTCTGCGAATTGGCCGTTGATTGGCGTTGCGAGCCCTCGGGCGCATGTGGTGACGCGGAAGCCTTGGCTATAGAGTTGGGCGGGCTTGAAGATATTAAGGGTGAAAGAGGCGTGGGATTGTATAAGGGAGAGAGTGGGAGGATGCTTGGCGTTATCTTTTCACCCTTTGATTCCACTTGCGATATGGCGTCCGGCTTACTTCGATCATTGCTGTTGGGGGCATCTGTTATGCGAGTGGCAACCCCAAAGGAGATGGTTTTTGGACGCTTGGAAGCTTCGCTGGACGCAGAAGCAGTCCGTTCCAAGGACGTTTTACTTGGAGTGTTGACAAAAGGGGTGACGGTTTGTGTCTGATTCGATAGTACTAGCTCATGTTTCGACTTCGAATGGATATATGGGACTGCTTACGATGGCATTTCGAGCTCCAGGAACAGGAGGAGACACCATGCTTGAAGCTGTACCTTGCATTTTGACGTCTTCCACGAGATCTGATTGCATCTCAACAAAGTACGCTCGTACGAATCGAGGAAGAGCTTGCCAACCTTGTCCCCGACGATGTTTTTGAGGTGTTTATGGACTACGAGTTCACTAAGGTATTTTGCGCAACAGGAGCCGTCGGAATAGCGATGATCTATGTGACTACCGAGCGCATCATGAGAAAGTTCAAAGAGCTCGGAGTCGTACAGCGCATTATCAAGGAAACAGACGACAGTGTAAAGGACAAAACTAAGGCGTGCTGAGCAGTAGCTTTAGGGACAGGGATAGATTTAGTTCATACTCTGCCGCTCTGCGCTGAGGCTTGTTGCGAAGTTATTGCATGAGCTTGACCGAAGGGCCAATACTTGAGGGTTGACACACAAACCGACCACGCGTAGTTGATATCAATCGATTAATCATAATTACATTACTCGTCAGAACGTCTGTTCTTCGTCGCGAAGCCACCGCTAGCTGCTCGAATATCCTCGGATCCTTGAGTTCCACCTCTACCGCCGGGTTTCCCTGCAGCAGACTGTGGGATCTCATTACCAGTGCCGGTTGTCCCTTCGCCAACGCCCGTCGGTCTTCCGTCGTGGGCGGAGAGTACAGAATTATCTGCAACTCCGTGAAGAGTAGTTGATCCCAAGCCACCTCCAGCGTCTCCATTTTTTTGGTGCGGATTGGGGACTGAGGTGATGATGTTTTGCTTGCCAGCATCACCTGGGACTATTTAAGAATTAGCTTTGTTTTTCGGCAAGAACATTACCGCTTTTCTTGCCCTTCGTGCCATCTTTGGCCATGTCAAAAATGTCTCCGCCTTGTTTTGCGTCTGTCATGGTGATGGTCAGGTTTGGTTCTTGAGGAACTGTAGTTAGGGATCTGATTCAAAAACTTTTACAGTAACAAGAAACTCTCCAAAATTCAATGTCATACTAAGTTTTTTCTTTCAAGCCAAAAGACTGCCTTCATATAGCAATTGACAATGTTTTGTGGCTGATGTCATGATGTCATCACAGCCTATTTTCTTCAGTTGAGGACTTGCCGGCGTGACGTCAGGTACCTCGAGGAACAATAAGACGCTAGGTTTCGTATCCAATGCGAGCAGTTTTTGTTACCTCATAATGACCACGGAGTAATACCGCCAACCCAAAGACGTTTCGATCGATAGACCCGCTGTTCTTCTGTGGTCAATGGGAAGTATTATAAGTGGGCCCGGGGAAGTTGATCTATAAAGGCTCATGGCAATAGCAGAGCCTCTAGCAGCATCAGAAATCTGAAGACCGCTTTTTACACGCCGTCATCGCATACTATTTTCCCAAATCCGTGTTTAATATGTTATTTGCTTTAAGTTCTCGCGAAAACTATCATACGCCTAACGACATAGGGGCAATACAACAATAGCGCTTAACACGGTTATCCTAATGAGAATAGCATTTCAGTTTTGTGAGCTACGAAGAGATGTGATCGAGCTCGATACCAACAAATTAATGAGGGTTATATTTTTAGGCAATCAGTTCCAGTCTGCTTCAAAAAAATGAAATCTGCAGGCAGCGTCTGTGATATCCTCGGCGCTGACTGTGACTACGTCTACGCACTCCACCTTCGATGACAAATGCACGATTCCCATTTTTTTTAAATCGTTTGATTGAGCTTCCCTGCGCTTCCTTAATGGATTTGGCATGCAGTTCATGTCTGGCCAACACAGTGAATCTATAGCAACGTTTTAGCCATGACGGCCTCGACCTCACTGCTTTTTCGTCCATATTAGCGAGATTTCAGCCTTCAGGAGCGACCACACTTCATCCATCAAGGTACTTTTGGAACATTTGTTGAAGTCATTTTTGACTTAGAAAGCCTCAGACATGGTCAGGGCTTCCCTTGGGCCATCGTAAAGCACACGTCTTGCCAAAGAGCAATGTGAAGCTCATATGGGGTACGACATCAGATTTCCCATCTTTACCACAGTTCACCGTAGTAAAAAGATGGGGCTCTTTCTCTTTAGCCGAGCTGTCGGTGACTGTACAATGCCGTTTGAGTGACAAAGTGATATGGTCTATTCCAGTTGCGTCCCGTATACTTAAACTGACATATGGACTGTTATCTGCTGTAGCAAAGACATCCCTTTGGTAATCCGGCACTTTAATCTATTCAATAAAACTTTTATAACACATCAGCCACTACGCTCAGTTCTTCCATCCGTCACTTGTGTGTGAACCCTGGTAAGCTCTACAGCCAGGCTGCAACTAACAGCTATGATTGAGTTACCTAGGTTGCAGATACAACAGGCATTCTGGCCGACCAAGCCCAACTCGGCCATATCCTTCTGTCCAAGGTTCCGAAGTTCGATTAACATCCAACAATGCGGTATCCGCTCCCTGGGTCCCTTGGGCACCCCAGGGTTGGCTTTGACAGCGGTTCATGGAGCTCCTTTGGAGGCTCAACGCCGTCAATTAGCGAAAGAGAAATTATAGGAAAATCCGTGTCATTTTTTGTTGTTGTTGTTCCGCAACTAGGGAACACCACAAATTCTGTCAACGTTCCTACGATCTTTGGACTGCTGAAACAACACCTGATCTTACCATACGCGTTGTAACAAAATGCGCTACTGCACATAATATGCATTGCCAACTATGCACTGGAAAAAGCCAACGCAGATTTCGTCTTTGCTGCCTGATGGTCCCCCTTTCCCACACGCTGCATATCAAGCGACCTGTGGAGGTCGCTTACCTCGTATTGCGAGTAGTCCCAGCAACTACATGTAAGCTCATGCAAGTCCCACGCTCAATCCCTGCTAATGACACCAACGCGGCGTTGGCAACGCCCGATCTTCTTCCTATTTTCGAAGGTCAAGACCGAGAAACCCCACAATTAGCTGTTATCGGCTGACTCGGAGAAGTAGCATTAGGGGGTGACGATGGATTTACTTGATGCAACAAGGAACCGACGCGTTATCCCCGGGGCAGGCGGTCCACCATCAGCCTCCAGGAGTTTGATTTGAAATAAGAGTCCGCATTCCCCACGATCAGTTGTTTGCGTCTTTCGGTCTCCACGATCTCCTCGTCTACGACCCGTCCCTCGATTTTGCCAACGTCGAACGATTGTAGTAATTAATAGTCCTAATTGTAATCAGCCAAGATGTTGTCTCCTATGGCCGCCGCGACCCTCTTCAACTTCGTTCTCCTGGCCTCCGCGGCCCCCGGAAAGCGCCAATCCACCGGGTCCGGATCCTGCACCGACCTGCACCTTTTCCTCGCCCGCGGATGGAACGAAGGCTACCCCGGCCGCCAGCAGTCGCTTGTTGAGGCTACCTGCAACGGCTTGGCCAGCTGCGACTACGAGGACATTCAATTCGATGCTTCGAACCCAAGCGGCTATTTCGCGGCCGTCGAGCAAGGCCGTTCCTCCGGTGTTTTGCAAATCAAGGCCTATGTCGAGAAATGCCCCGACTCCAAGGTCGTTCTGACCGGTTACAGCGAAGGTGCCAACATCGTCGGAGACATCCTTGCCGACTCGGGTCTTGACGCTACCTCCGCTCCGGGCAGCCAGGGTAAGTTGCAAAAAAGGGATGCTGAAGGATTCGCTTGTTGATTCTGTTCGTATTAGTTTGCGCCGCCCTTCTCTTCGGAGACCCAACCCACATCGCCGACCAAAGCTACAACGTCGAGGCCGGCTCAGCCTTCAGTGGCCAGATGGCCCGCTCTAGCTCTTCGCTCCGGAACCTGAACATCTTTTCCGAGGTCCTGCGGTCTTGGTGCAACGGCGAGGATACCGTCTGCGCTTACACGAGTGGCGGTGCGATGGGCGAGGACGCTCACACGAACTACTTCCAGCTTTACACCAACGACGGCGCCGCCTTCATCAAGGAGAGGTGCGTGCCCTCCGGGACCACTCCGACGGCGACGGCGACCTCCAGCATCCCCGCTCCCACCTCGACCGGTTCTTTCTGCACCTCCGGCAAGGTTAAGTCTGGCTTACCCGACAACTACAGCGGTCTCTGCTCCTTCGCCTGCTCCTACGGATACTGCCCCGACGGCGTCTGCGAGTGCGACCAGTACGGCGAGCAGACTACTAGCCCCGGCGGAGACGGACGCGACGGATGCCCTGCTGCCGGACTGGATGATAGCTACAAGGGGCTTTGCAGCTTCAGCTGCAGCCACGGTTACTGCCCCACCGGCGCTTGCGTGTACTGCTAAAGTTCGTCTTCAAATTGGAAGTGCCGCCTGGAGTTGACCACGGAAAGATGTTATACAAGCAAATAATATTGAGCCTTGAAATACGAATCATGCCAATTACACTCCGAGGCTATTCTTGTCGAGATAACATGACCTTCAAATCTTCCGATCACGTGCATGTATGCTTGATCTCAGGTGACGACATTCAGGGTGAACATATCTTATGTTTCTTAAGTGAACTGGAAATCAGGTCTTCAGAGCTCCTGCGGGCAGCAACATCCCAGTGAATGATGTTAGATCTGCCAGTACCGGCTGGAATATGGTCTACCGTCGAACGCTCCGGCAAGCTGATTCAGGTCGCGAAGGATTCAAGCCCAAAATAACGCTGTCTGTTGTTGTCGCGATGCAATGGATGTTGCTTCTCCAACGTGATTGAGACAGTTAGCCTCGTAGCTGTGAGCCTGGAGAACGGATCTCGAGATCTTCATCTGGGACGACCGTAATAAGAAATCGCGTCATGGCTATGTCGTGCAGGAGATCTGAGCCAATCAGTTTACCCTTTTTTGCGATGATCATGATCTACCCGTCTTTCCGGTCGTCCCGGACTCCCGGCCGCGTTCACTGACTCGGGTGCCCAAAAAAAGCCCGGGCGGCCCGCCGGACATGCTGGGAGTTTTCGGCGGCCGGCTTCATCCAGCTGCCACGGCACTGTCAATCGCAAGCCCGACTGCCAAGGAACTCGGTGGACTTGGAAGGTCTCAAAGACTTTGAAATGCCGCAGTTTCGATCATCGTCGGAATACACCCGTCGTCCCGCAGGTGGATGGACACACCTGCGGAGCCGCAGTTCGGCGCTGGACATTTACAATGATGCCGAGCGGAAGACAGAAGGGGGGAAAAAGAAGGAAAAAAAAAACCCCCAGGCGTGGGGACCTTCGCATTCCCGGGTAATCCTAGCCGAGAGATGTCTACCGCTGCCGGAAGGAGCTCGGGCACACAAGTTGCAGACCGTTCAAACACGGAAATGACACGTCTTGTCATCAATTCAGCCGCAACGAAGAGAGAATAGTTTAATTCAAGCAACAGTATGGTGGGAGCTGGCTTTCCCGGCATACGTCTGAGTCTCGGGAGCCATAGGAAGCAACTGTTCTCGTTGCTGAACTTCACCATTACGGCATGTCAAAGCAATGTGAGAGCCCAGGACTGCGGGAAACTGTGTCGGATGACGAGCAAATATCGATCGCAGAAAACCGGGAACCAGAATCGCGTCCTTCGCGGCGGCTTAACTTGGTAGCAATCGGATAGATCCAGGAGAACCCAATGGAAATGAGCAGCCTCTGTCGTTCACTCTGATTGACGTCAGCCGCGTCAATTGGGATTCTCTCTAACGTCAACCGTTGGCTCTGCTGCTGTGAGGCTCCAGTTGTGGCTGCGACCGATGATCTCTATCCTCCCCTTTACCCTGGTCACTCAATTGCGCTCCAGTTTTCCATTGTGCGTTTTGCTTTGAAGACAGCGAAACATGTAGCGAGATTCTCCCCAAAATCCGGCCTCTAATTACATCACACACAATACAACTGTACCGCCTCAGCTAGTCAGTGGAGCGACGGTTCTAATTTTGTGTCGAGGGCCCCAGGATCGACAATTGTCGACAAAACCGTTCCTGCAGGTCAAAACTCTGTGATCGGATAGTTCCTTTTGGGCAAACGAGAGACAGGTGACAGTCCTTTGGAGTGTAGCAGCCCTCTATCGGAGTCGCGTTTGACCGCGTCGTTCCCGTCTTGTCTTGTCTGCCTCATGTCATGTCACCATGCCATGCCCTGACAAGGTTGTCACGTCTTTTTTAACCGCAATTATCGGGAGGGAGGGAGGGAGCACGGGACCAGTACCCCTACTGTACCGGTATCCCTATCCCTGCCGCTGTCGCCAACGTCTTCTTGACATCACCGATCATAATCCCTGCCATCCACACGCGTTTTACGGCGCGCGACAAACCGCCAACGCTTGGCCCGCAGAACCAACAGTGAGCTCATCCATCCTTGATGTCATTAACCCACCAACCGACAGTCGCAATCACGGCACAGCGGCATCAAAGGCGCCTAGAATTAGATATGCATGACATTCTCGCGGTGTACGGTCTAGGCTCTCCAGTCGATTGGTGTACAGGCCCGTAAAAGTGTGGGAAATCCCCCCCCCAAAAAAAACGGGTTGTCCAACTCGGTCCTTCTCATCCTCCAGCTTTTTGGTGCCTGCTGGCGGCAAACAGAGACACCGCTGAGGTCGAGTGGTACGCGTAGCGACCGCCCAGCCTTGGTGCCGTCGTCAAACCAAACGTGAACATGGGGTTGGTTGGATGGACTGAATGACACATGTGCGCGAGGTGCTAAAGCTCCGGGTCGTTGTTGGTCCACCGAGATGATGACATCGTGTGGAGGGTGATGAAACCGCCTGTTTCGGTCTTTGTGCGCCAACGTGAAGCGAAGCGTCTTTAAAATTTGGTTGACGGCCCCCGCTACGCTTCTCGTGATGTTTACGGTGAACTGCAATTAGCCAATTCAATCAATTCCTCCTCATTCGGTGCGCGATTCGTAATGGCGCCGTTGCAGAGCCGCCTTCTCGCTGGCTTCGGCCTCATCTCTGCCGCCCTCGCCGCCGACGTACTGTCCCTATCGCTTCCCGAGGATGTCCCGTCCGGCATCTCCGCGACCGTCGACCCGTCGTTCGCCGGCTTTGGCATCGAGCTCGACCACCTCTACTACTTCATGGGGAATGAGACACCCAATGACCTCACACTTAATCTTCTCAACAATCTCGCCAACTTCACCGGCCGACCGGCGCATATGCGATTGGGTGGAAACACGCAGGACTACTTGATCTACGACGACACGCAAGACGAATGGCTGATCAAGCCGAACCCGAGGCCCACCGCACTCGGAGACGTCCCGGCCGACAACTTCATCGTCGGCCCCAAATTCATGGAGATCGCCAACCGACTACCTACGGGTACGCCCGTAACGTGGGGTCTGAACCTGGCATATCAAGAGTCGGACTACCTCGAGAAGCTTACGACGATGGCAACGCAAATCATCGAGCGATGCACCAACATCAACCTGGTCTCTTTCGAATTCGGCAATGAGCCAGACCTCTACGGCAACAACGGCTTCAGGACAGGCACTTGGACGGGATCGGTATATGCTAAAGAGTGGCTCGAACGCGCCCGCGCCTTGTGGGAAGAAGTCCTGCAGCCTCGAGACTTGCACAGCAACTTCTTTGAATCCTCCGCTTCAACGGCCTGGGTGGCGGGCACCGGATTTGAAATCAAAGATTTGGAGGGCTACCTCGATGTCCAGGCCAATAACTCCGACTCTGGATTCCTATCCAGTTGGAACCAACACAACTACTACTACTTTGTCGGATCCTTCCCGTACCCGTTGACCTTGGATTACATGATGCACTTTGTCAACACCAAGCGGCAGTTTGCCACCATAGAAGACCAGATCGACCAGGCGAAGACGACACCGTATGGATTTGCCCTTAGGGAGATGTCTGTCGTCGGACCTCTCGGTGTCGAGGGCTTGAGTAACACCTTCGCAGCCGCCTTGTGGACTTTTGACTTTCTTCTTTACGCCGCCACACTCAACATTTCTTCAGTCCAGTTTCACATGACGTACGACAGCAACTCCAGTGCCTGGCAGCCTACGCGTATATTCGGCCGCGACCGCTTCGTCCGCCCTCTTTACTACGGATTCGCAGCTTTCGCCCAGACCATCGGTCGATCGTGCACCGCGCGTATTGTCGAGACCACGATATCGGACGCGCCGTCTGGTTATGATGGTTACCTCAAAGCATACTCGGTCTACCAGACTGATTCGCTCTCCTCTGTCGTTTTGTTCAACGGCAAAATTTCCAACGTGTCGGAGTCCTCCAAGGAAAACATCACTATAGATCTGAAGTTCCCGACCAAGCTCGGTGGCGAGACACTGCACCTTGGGTACCTCACCAGCGACGGTTCCGACGCCACGAGCGGAACGACGTGGAACGGGATCAGCTTTGAGCAGGGCAACGACGGCAGCCAATCGCAAGTTTCTAGCGAGGACATTACGGTCAAGGTGGAGGACGACGGCAAGGCGAGCATTCCTCTCCGAGACACCCAGGCGGTCGTCGTCAACGTCGGTGCTAGAGTTGGCACCCCGGAGGCCGACCCAACGGCATGCGACGCTCTGGCGTCCGCTTCTCCAGGAGTCGGTACGGCGACTACTTCAACGTCGGGACCTGCTGGCGACCCCAGCAACTCCTCGGACGATGATGATGATAGTGCTGCGGGAAGGCTTCTGGCCGGGAAAGCGGTTTATGGTTGCATTTCTTGGAGTTTGGCATTTACTCTGGGAGTCTTGCTTTCCTAGAGTGGGTGATAGATATGATACCAAGGTCTTGTTATTGCTTGGCGTTTGTAATGCATGTAATGACCTCTAATTTGTAATGAAATCAAGCAACGATTACGCAACGCATCAGTCGTGCTCCTGGGTTTTCCGTTCAGCAATTCAAAAGAAATGTCTAATCTTGCGACCAAAAAGGTATGGAGAAGACAATGGGGTTTGAAAATGGGCAAAGGTGCAATCAAAGCGTTGGAGATCAAACTACCAGAGTTTTAGATAAAGGTAGTATAGAACCTTTAGATCCTTTTCGGACTTTTTTATTGCAGTTCAAAAATCTAAAACTAAAAGTGGAAAGAATTTGGTTAAACCATTTCATCCCAAAAAATTCAATTCATCATAAATGCAAGTAGTATTTTCAAGTTCAATGAGGAAATCCATGGGACTACCTTAAACGATTTGTATGAAGAAATGAAATAGATAATCCGCAGCCAAACCCCAATAATGAATTGGTGCGGAGTTCATCGACTAAATGGAGGTTGGTAGATAATTTTACGGATCTGTCACGACTTCGTAGTCGCATGGTTGGGGCTAATTCACTCTTCTCACTTGCATTGACAATATCATTTCAGCGTCGTGGACTCGATCTACTGGGTAACGGGGGATGCAAATAGGAGCTGTCATAAGCCGCTTGATGGGCCTTTTTGATTTGCTTGAAGTTTGCCGGCTAATTACCCGGGCCACCCGGAACCCAGCCGGAACTTCCAGATATGTAGCGAATAAGCTTACAAACATGCCCTGAAGAAGTATATACACGAAACCACCAGACTCAACCAGTCCCAATTTTAAGCAGTCGACGAGGACTTCAACTGGGAGTCAACTGCCAGTTCCGTCAAGGTGTGTGAAGGTCGTCTAGAGCCAGGAGAGCTGAGTCTTTTGCCCCAATGCTAGCAACTCAGCAGGTGCCAGACTTGGAGGTGCCGTCGTAGAGCTGGCACTGGGTCTTGGCGTCAGTGCAGACGTTGACGAGGGTGGCCTCGTCGCCAGAGCCCTCGTTGATGCCGGCGATCTCGCCACCACCGTAGGCAGAGACACCCTCAATGCTGACGGTGCGCTTGCAATCGTCGCACTTGTGTCCTGTTAGCTGATACTGGACATAAGATTATCCCCGGGGGGACTTACGGTTCCGCAGGCTCTGTAGACCTTGCCGTAGTCGTTCGCGTAGAAGTTGGAGATCTGAGTCGAGGTTAGTCAAACTGTGCTTGGATACAGAGAAAAAGAAGAAAGAGAGAGATTGACTCACGCTAACGTGACCGCATCCGTTGTGCTGGACGATCTTGTCGCCAGCCTTGTAGGCACCACCGCCGATGATTCTGGTCTCAGTGCCAGCCTCATCCTCCTTGATGGAAATGGCATCCTCGCACACGTCCTCGAACCAGACGTTCTCGATGGTGCAGCCACCGCCCAGGCAGTAGACACCCTCCATCTGGTCCTTGCCGATGATGGCGTTCTTCAGAGTGGCCCCCTTCTTGAGAATAAAGACGGCGTCCTTCTGGCCTCCCTCGGTCTGGGCCTTGCAGGCTCTGGATCCTCTGTCGAAACGGGCCATCTTGCCGTCGTAGCTGTCACCGGCTGCAACTTCGATGGGAGCATCGCCGCTGATGGTCTCTGTGGCGGTAGGGAGGGAGTCCTTGCCGACGCAGGCAGAGACGGAGGGCAGGGCAATGGCAAGAGCCGCGAGGAATTGGGAGGTACGCATGGTGACTGATCTACAGTGTCAAGAATGAAGTACTTGAAACAGTGAACTGGAAAGAGTGAGAGACTATGTTGCAATTAGAGCTTGAGGTGATGTGCTTGAGAGTTAGACTTGATGATGCGGAGCACCGGCGCTGTTTTTTTATATCCGTTCATCCTGTATGACAACGGCAGACCAGTGGATAAACATTTCAGCTCGTAGACTGGTTCTCAGAAACATGATCGCGAGAGAATTAAGGAGGTCTTGGCCAAGCATGGGGATTTCGCCCTCCACAGTCGCATCGCATGCGGCATGGAGCCGTCGGCGGGATCCACCGACAGTCACCATGATTTTTGACGTGTCGGTGTGGTGGGGAGAAGAAGGCCAGCGGCAAGTCAGCCACTGGTTTAGACCTGGCGTGACGCAGAACGGGGAGCTTCAATCAATCTGGAGAGGTTCGTAGTCGGCGGTCTGAAATCGGATTACTACACGTGGAAAATCGAAGCGTTGAAACGCGCCGAGTCTTGTTCACCGCGCACAACAATGAAGATTAGATCAACACCGGCTCTTGGGTGGGGTTAATCCCCCGATCCCCGAGCGGCCGGCACGTCAACGACGGGGTTGATCATTGCCCAGTCCGCGCCAAGGGGCTCGGCACTGCCACTCTTGGCACGGCGCCCAGAGAAACTAGAGATTCATGTTGAAAAGGGAGGTCACTGGCCTTGGTCGCCGCTGGCCAGATTATCACCAGTTATACTACAACTCAAGAAGGTGAGCTCTACGTCGAAAACACCAAGACTTTTGACCGGAAAAGAGGTTTCGGGTCCCCGTATCAACAGCCGGGGCAGTGGCTCATCGAGTCTGCGGCGGCAGTTGAATTGCAATCACTAGGGTCCTGAGAAGATAGCTCTCAAGGTGATCAAGGTGAAGAGGGCTTTGAGCGCATTCTCTGTTGTGCAAGAGTCATGTGCACACACGCCTTATTTGGATCATCGTTCAGAGTTCTGGAATCTGGACTAGTTCTATTTGTTGTTGTGGTCGCACCCAGCAAGCTATCTACAACGCTCATCACTTAATGTCTCTACGTGATTGTCGCAAATCGACGTTTTTCCCTCCGGCCACAGGCCCTCTGGGATTTTCAGATGGCTTGAGAAGAAGAATGAAGGTGTTTGAATCGCGCGGCATGAACACGAACCAGGTGCCAAGTTGAGTGAGAATTTTCTTGGCATAATCGAAAAGGAACAACAATGCTACGCAAACATCTCGCCACACTGACCGCCTCGAAACCGGATGCCAGCATCAGCTTGCAGATCGGCCACTGTATCTGATATTGTCGAGGGCTTGATATGGAAAATTAGCGGTCTCTTATGCTTAAACACTCAGAGATGTCGTCAATCTAAGCTGAGACCATTTACGGGTGCCAACTAGATGCACTGACACAAACCTCGACTCCATGTGTAGCCATCTGATTCACATCTCGAAGGGTTCGATGTTGGCGTGGTGATGGCCTCGAAAGGCGACTTCATTGCAATCGCCTTGCAAGGTCGGAAGAAACTAGAGCCTGTCTTCCAATTGCCATACCAACTAACCTTTCGAATTGCCGCTGGCACACTGGGCAGAGCCTTCGGATCTGCAAGCACAACGAGCCTTCTGGGGCAGCTTTTTGGCTATGCAGGTTAAGAAAATAGCCCGTTGATGTAGCGACAGATGCTTGAAACTTTGCATCCGAAGTACCTGCTCGTTGAAAGGGGGCCCCAGACGCGGAAATGATATGGAAGTTGCGGTTGCCAAGCCTCTGATATTGCCAAGCCCAACGATGAACTGACAAACAAATCGAAGTCAGAGCGAGATGACTTTCATGACGTGTTGGCTCGGCCAACGGGATGTCGCAATCGAGTGAGCCCAGTTCATCGACGGCGCCAGGCCCCCCCCCCACTGAAGTAATCTACAGCACTAATGAAATCTACCGTCCCTGAATGAGACATGTCTGGGTTGCTCAAGTTTTAAGTTCTGGCAGTGGGATGAGAATTTTCGCATCAAATAGTACTGTGCTGAAGAGGATTCGGCGATACTCCATGCGAGCTTGCATTTAGGACCATTCCCACTAATTGTGGCAACATACGCAGGTCCTTGAGAAAGGAGGAAAGTCTCATTTCCTATTCTCAGGCGGCATTGAAGTAAACGACCCAGAGAATATCCAGGGCCTTGACGCAATTTCAACTGCAGCTTCATCACACCGCGTGTCTTCAGAAAGCCTGAGCTCTGAGAGATTAGGCAACTACAGCGGATTCCCGCTTTCATGTAAGTAAATGTGGCTGTTGGCACACTAAGAAGATGCATATGCCTGCCAAGTCCATTAGGACTGAGAATGTCATTTGGATAATGTTGCCATATGAAATATGTGGCGGAAGTTTGGAAGCCAATCAATTTGGGGTGTGTCAATAGGCACGTTCACGGGTCCAGAAAGGACACACAGAGAGTAGCTTCTCTTAATCTATCCAACAAGATACACCACCACAAATCTCAAAGCGGATGTGATCTCGATTTGACATTGAAACTTGCTGAATCAGGATCTGTGGGCGCTGGTGGTCATACGACAGGCCTTCGGCCGTCTTGTTACAATTCAAACTATGCCGCTAGGCTCTGTCCACACTTGTTGCTGACCAGAGCTCCATAGCCGCCGTTGATGTTCAGCAAGTCAAGGAATCAGTACTCTGCATCCAACAGCGTATCAATGTGAGCCGAGGCGGTTGGCTCGCTTCCGCTGCATCATGGATTAGCTCCCCAAATCTTCTCCATACCTCGCTTGATGTCCGGTCTCTTTGGAATTCCAACCACTTACCAACCTCCGCGGGAGTTGGACTTCACATTTGCCGCCCTCCCCTTTTTGACTTAACAATGAACTCTGTTAGCCTCTCACCGACGTGGATATCCGCGGGGGTGCAGCTTTTTGTGTTGACTCAACGCAGTATTTCGTTTCATCGGCGCTATCTATCACCTCTCCGAAATGTTCCTGGACCAGACCTCGCATCCGTCTCAAGACTTTGGCTTGCTTATGATATCCTCAAGGGTGATAAAAACTAGAAACTTATTGAGCTTCACAACAGATATGGCAGGTGCCTTCGAATGACATGCATTTGGTTTCCTGGAAGAGGAAAAGGATATCGACAAAGCCATAGCCAACTGCTCTGCTCTCAGTGCTTGCGCTGCATCGACGGGGTTCTTCCGCTGGATACACGTCGTCCTGCTCGGCAACCCTCTCATGACGTGGCTCAGTATTCTGCTTATGGGCCACCTCTATGACACCACAGTACAGGCGCTCTAGCAGCGGCTCGCTAATCGTGACAGTCGTTTCGACTCGGTAGCACATTGGTTCAGAGGTATAAACAAAAGTCCGGATAAGGTCAAACTGAGGTATATTTAGCTACTGCGCCCGGAACTGTTGGTGCAGGAAGCAACACAGTGTTTTGCGGACTCCAAGAATTGATCTAACGTCCCACACCTACTTCCGGACCACCCCCACATCCGGACCACCTCAAAATACCTCATCAAAAATATATACCGCTACTTTCAAACTTAAATAATATTACTATTCTTTATCTAATTATTACTAGATTTTCTATAAAGCATAATAACTACTAGATAGCTTATTATACTAAAGTTGAAGTTTCTTAGGCACTTGAGGCTATTACAGCTAGTACTAGCCTATAAAAAGCTTTATTATAGTATAATATACTAAAGACTACTCTACTATATCGAATTTAATGGGCCTAGCAACGAGATCTTGCCTTTTCAGATCTATAAAGGCTCTCTATAGCCTAAGAAAGTTATCTAGCTAAATAGGTTTAAATCCAGGCTGCCCTAGGCCTACCTCCAACCTATCAGCAGCTTAAGGATTTTACTAAACGCATCCTATAGGTCTATAGAGACTCCTAGCCTCTTAGAAAGAACTAGGTGTAGTCTTTTATTAAGAGAAACCTATTTATAAGGGTCTAAAGAAGCAGAGCAATTAATTCCTAGCATATTAATAGAGCCCCAACTAATATAATTAGGCAATAGTTTAAATACCTCGCTATACCTAAAATTATAGCTATTAAAGCCTCTAATTAATATAATATAGATAAGACTAGTATACTTAATTAGAGATATCTAAGCATGTAATCTAGGCTATTTCTTGTGAATAGAATGAGTTTCTAATAATCTAAGAATAAGCCTATTTAATCCTCTACCTTCTAGAATATCTCTATAACTAGTAAGGTACTACCTCTACTTATTATATATAAGGGTAAGAATATCTAGTAGTAATAGTTCCCTCTAGATCTAATACTATATAAATCCTAGAAGTTCATAGCAACAGAAAACGGGTGGACTTCTAACTCTATAGCTATTAAATAGTTAATAGAGGTCTTTATCCCTTTAACTTAACTAGAAGACCCCTTAGAGGTTAAATTATTAATCTTAGATAGTTATAGAAGCTATAAGACTACTACTTTTATATATATATGCTTTAGAAATAAGATATACTTGCTATTCTTACTAGTATACATATTATACGTCCTCTAGCTACTTAATTAGTCAGTTTTTAGGCCCCTTAAGGTAGCATATAAGAAGGAGCTTAGATTACTAGCTAAATAGGATGCTAGTATAGTTATAGGTAAGAGGAATTTCGTTATTTACTATAGCAAGGCATATAAAGCAGCCCTAATAAGTAAGAATATTATTAGTAGCTAGAAATAGATTAGTTTATAGCCTATTAGTATAGCTAGACCCCTTATAAGCCCTCTGCTGCTTAAGAATATATTAACCCCTACTAAACTAGCTAGTTAGGTCTATAAAGGGCTCTCTAATAGCAAAGCAAGCGAAAAATAGGCAGCAGATATATTAGTAATCCCTTAGTTAACCCCTAAGAAGAGGGATAAGCTTCAGGATTAGTTCAACTTATTTAATAAGCTAGATAATAATAAGTATATATAGCGCCTGCTTTTTCAGAAGGTTTAAAAGGGCTTTAATAAGAAGGCATACTAACTAGCAGTAGCCTAGCGAAAGATTGAGGTACTATAGGCAGAGGTTGATACTAGTAGGGCCAGGAAACGCAAGAAGATTAAAATAAGCCTAAATTCGAAGTTTGCTGATATTAAGGCTATTCAGAGGGCTCAAATCGAGGCGGGCGAACTTGAAAATAGCATGGATGAATCCAGCGAGTCTGAAAACCCTAGTGATAGCAAAAGTTGCATCGTCGTGGCATCATAATACATATAAAAAGTGGTTGAAGTTCATGTGTATTAATGTGAGGGCATTAAAAATGGGTGGTCTGGAAGTGGGGGTGGTCCGGAAGTAGGTGTGGGACGTTACCACATGATTCATCGCAAGAACGCGTGGATTCGTGCTTAGAGATTGATGATGCGCGGAGAGACCAAGGAACTTGTGGAGACCATGTCGTTCAGTTTGGTGACGCTCAGAAGTTACCATGTCTGCAAGCTTGCATCAAAGAAGCTCTGCGCATCTTTGCGACTGTACTGACGGGGCTTCCTAGTGTTGCGCCCCCAGGAGGTATTTCGATCGGAAACCGTCACTTTCCCGAGGGAACTGTTGTGCCCATTAACTAACCCCTTGTCACGAGCCAAGAGGCCCTGGTGGCCTTCGCCCCGGATGGTTCGGAGGTAGGACGTAGTTTCAAGGGAAGCTTGTGTAGCTAGAGAGGCACTGGGTGACCTCTAGATAAGTCAGGGCCCCCGCGAGTTAGGAGAAGGGGGCCAGAGATGAATGTCGAACCCGAAATACCCCTATCTTTGACTGACTCCTTCACTCTGCGCCACAGCCTCTGACACGCACAGCCTCTGACACCCCTGGACCCCTGGGTGATTCATCGCTCTAAGGAGATCTGGGAACCGGATGCCAGCGCATTCAATCCCGATCGCTGGATGAAACCAGGGATAACAGCTCTTAGAGAAGTTTTGCATCCCGGTAAGCATTGAGTCGCCTTGAAATAGGTACCCTACTTAGATTGCGACCATAGTGGGGGGTGGGATACAACTCGTGTCCGAGCCAGCATATTTCCCAGATGGAGATTTACAAGATCGCTGCAACCGTTTATCAGAGACCACAATATTCGTCAAGTAGATGAAAACCAGAAGTGGCGCTGGAAAGCTTATTTCACCCTGGTACCACATTCCTGGTCATGTTATGTTGAGAAGAGAAAGGGTTGATGCAGTGGTTCATTGCGTCGATGAGAGAGATCAAAAGGATACCGAGTTTTTCCAATTTGACCTGTCCTTGATCCCTCACTGAAGCCGCGCTACTGTGGGGCTTGAAACTTGCGGACATGCACAACCTGGAACATTGCGAGGCGCCGCCAAATGTCCCGGCCCCAGCCCGTACAGGAGATGTGGGGCCGGAAGATCTCCAGTCCGGGATGGGACCGGAACGGAGACCGGCGGAGGACTGATACGGAGCTTGACTTGTAGATCAAGGCACTCACTAGCTCTGCTACGCTTGCACGTAGCACGCACCGTGCGTTTGAGGATGTTTAGAGCGCTGCTCGCAATCCGAAGAAACTCTCGACGCAAGGCGGCAAGGCGGCAAGGCGGGCCTCCATTCTGCAAAAGGACGACCGGGAGCTAGAACAGTTCTGGTCCCTCACTAGACCCAGCTCGCAGCCCCCTATTGAAACTGGCTGTAACAATTGTCATTGACGCGTTCCAGTGCCGGAAATAACCGAAAAAACTGTAATTACAGAAAAGGCATACCCGGAGCCAAGCCCGCTGGCAGCCCTGCTTCCATTCGTTAATTAGGTAATACATGTACTTGCCCCTACCTATACATAGTAAAGCGGCGAAAGCCCGAAGCGATTTCGGAGCCTGACTGTTCTCCTCAATTTTGCATCAGAAGACCGGGCGATTGTGTCAGGCGGCATGGCGGTGGTCGTTCCGCTTTGCTGCCACCCACGCCCGACTATTAGAAAACATCGCTAAATAAATTAGGCTTGGACACCGATGTATCATCCGGAAAAGCTGATCGCGCCAAATCCTTCCAGCATGAGTCTTCAAACCCTCGAGAGGCGCCTAGCTTCGGTGCATGCCAGCCCAGCCACCATCAAACTTCTCAGAGACTTGCACCTCCAAGCCCTCACTGAGCCGCCGTATGTCAGCACCGATAGCCAACCTGCCTAGGCCGATCTTGACCGATTCGTCGCTTTGGTCCTTTGGAACCCGACAAGTGCGCTTCAGTGTACTTGATGCTTCGAGCCTCCGGGGCTCGACATGTGGTGGAGGCCGGGACCTCCTTCGGCGTAAGCACAATCTGGATTGCACTCGGCGTGGCACAGAATGCAAAGGCCCAAAATATCAATAGAAAATGAGCCCATCAAGGCTAGGAGAGCTCGCGAGAACTGGAGGCGCGCCGGGGATGAAGCTGAGAAGTGGATTGATCTTTGGGAAGGAGATTTGCGAGAAACACTCAGGAAGGACATGCGAGAGCAGATTGACTTCCTGCTCCTGGGCAGTACGTCAAAACTTTAGAATTTGACGGGAATTCTGCCCGAATATCAGCTGACTATCGAAATCTGACTCTTTTTTTATTTTGGTCTGGCCTAGCCATGCCCACTTTGGCTATCGTGAAGGCACATCTAAAGCCTGGTGCCCTCATAGTTGTTGATAACATTGTATCTGGGAGAGCTGGGTACACCGATCTGATTGCGAACCTGGAAGATCCAGCGAACGGTTTCAGAAGTACCACAGTATCGTACGCCGGTGGACTTCGTGATACGCCGGTACTCAGACGTCTCGGACGCGGGAGTGTTAACTGCCTAGCATCTGGTGCGCAACATCAACGAGGAATGAAGTCCAGGACATATATCGTCGTTGCGACTATGTTTTACTTTATCAACTCAAAGTTCATATCTTATCTGGCAATCTAAAAGTTTCAGCATCCACTTAAAAAGTGTCTATATAGCCGCTGACTGGGGTTGACTTTATCGGATGTCATTTGATGTCTTCCCGTAGCTCTCTTCTCAGAACGCAGAATCATACTGGCTGGCATGAATGTTCAAAGAGTCAGAGGGATTATACCCCTTCATGTTCAACACCCCAGCTACACGAGCCCGTCCTGTCAGTTCCTTTGCTTCAAGAGCCCAGCTAAAAACGAGGCGTGGGACAATCGACTCACCCATCCTCCGGCAACCTATCTTTGTGCCAACCCCAGCTGGACAACTTATTGGATGATACGAGTGATTTTGTGTCTGTGATGTCTAGATTGAACGCAAACGCTCCATTCCCAACTTGAAGAGGAGTGGTGGCATTGTCGATTACCCTAGGCACCTCAGTTTGGACGACTTTGAAAGCTTCAACAACCGTTTTTCTAACGGAAAAATGAGTTAGCCGTTATCAGCTACAGTTGTTGCAGCTGAGAGAAAGAAAGCTACACATTAATAGCTCCCTCAACCAAAGTCAGGGCAAGCAACAGAGCCACCCAGCCGTACATGATATACTGAGGTAATGTCAGCTCGGCGATCAGCATGATGTCAACTTTGATTGAGAGACCGAAAATCAACATTCAACTTTAGCATTTCACATCTGGGCGGATGAATGCCACGAGCTCATGTCAGTTATTGGGTGCGTAGTAAAATTTGCCCCGAACACTTCCGAGGTTCGGTGTAAGCGTTGCCGAGCGCGGGGTCAACCCCCGCTCTCATTTTTGACGAGGAGGATGCTGTCAGCCATTCATACCTAAATTTCAAGGATCGGCAGTCCTAGCGTCAAAGCATCGTTGCGTGATAACTTGAATAGCAGGTGGGGGATCATCTTGCGCAAGGAATATCGGCTCATTTGGTGCTGCACTGCTGCTTCAGGTTTCTGGAAAACAAATGTTACGTCAACGAGGATAAACTGCGAGCCCACGCAATGAATCACTTTACACCAGTCTAATTCTCTGGGCATTATGCTGATCTCGACAAAAAACGAACATCGCACCACTATCTTAGCACCAAAGCTTACATTGCAACCTCAATACCTGCAGTTCCCATCTTGCGGCTTGGCTCCGAGATTACGGGAGCAGCCTTCGTAGCCTTGTCTGAAATGAATCATCGGTATATGCCTTGGCCCTATAAGAAATGTGGCCACTAAAATTGGCTGTGATCAAAATGCAGCAAATGACGCCAGACCATGATAACTTGATAAATGCCTCTTTGGTCGGAGGACAATATTTGAAAGATTATGTGTGACAGACATACAGATACGAAATGGTTTACACAGAAGAACGTTTCCACACAGAACGTCAAGCGCACCGACTTGTAGCAATCAAGCCGGCAGGTTCGCGTTTCGATATACGAACTGGGCAATCCTCGCGTTGAATTCGTGTTCCTTTTCCCACAACGGTATATGTCCACACCCTTCCCATACGAAGTACTCCGGCCCGTCACCGAATCCATTTTTGAAAAGCTCAAAATGTGGAAACGTGATGGTCTCGTCCAAATCACCGTGCATAACAAGAATTCGAGATCGGCCGACCATGTCGGCCATCCTGGCCAGATCCTCCGGGCTTTTATAATGCCATCCAGCAGCAATGGCTTGTAGGACGATGCCTTTCCTGCGCGCCACATCCGTATAGTCTTGTCGCTCTGCTAGCTCTTCCGCCACAAACCGGTCATGATTGTTAGGAAAGCTGTTATCAGGTTCGAGAGATCCGGTGTCTGCGGCTCTTAGGAATTCTTCGGTGAACATTCTGCGTGCTTTGTTGTCAAGCTCTGAATCCAACCCTGATGGCAAAAACATAAAGACCCGCTGTAAGGTGTGCTCCAGAATCGGGGCGGTCCTTACAAGACGTGGTGCTGTCGATATCAGGATCAGGGACTGAACTCGTTGTGGTATCAAAAGTGCGAGTTCTTGAGCTATCATGCCCCCAAGACTGATGCCTGCGATGTTGATGTCCTGTGGATAGTTTGAATTGTCCGAGTCCAACCACCCAATTTGCTTCATCAATTCGAGGACGTCTTTGGCCATCTCTGCAGTGCTGTATCGAATATTCGGCTTTGTCGTTTTGCCTACCCCTCGATTGTCGAATACCAAACAGCTGTAGCGGTCACCATGCTCGTGCCCAAAGAAACGGGTTTGGCGCTTCCACATATCTCGAGTGGCTCCAAGCCCCATGATCCACACGATCTTCAATGGCCCATTTCCGTGCACCTCATACCAGAGGGAAAACGGACCCCCCGGTCTGTTCTCAGCAACGCTGGCAAACCCAGATTCATTTGGTTTGAGGTTCCACTGAGTTGTTCGATATGCGGGATGCTTCAGTATCTCTGACGCTGAGAGGTTGACTGGAGGTTCGGACACCTCGGAACTGTCCTGCGGGTTCGACTGGCGATTAAAAGAAAATGGAAGGAGGTTGGCGATTTGCTGTAAACAACCGGTTGCCATTTGATCAAAATGTATTCCTGTTTTCAATGTAAAATAATCAATTCAATTGAAAAGGGATGTGTTAGAGAACTCCAGCCTGGTACTTCGCTGTTTGCTACGAAGCTTTTGTTTCCGAGATCTCATTTCGCACGGGGCGCGTTGCATGATTCACGTGAGGTGAGGCTAGCAAACCTTCTATTTGTATTTTAAAACCAATTTCTCTCGTCTCCTCGCAACAAACAGAAGGGATGGTTATCCGAGGTGATTCGCTCACCTACACTTTCACGCATGAGCTAACGTGGATACCTGGTACACGTCGAGGACTGCTGGCTGCTATCTCACGAGGGCAATTGCATAAAAGTGACTGCAGCATCATGCAGCATCAACGGGACTTCTGTATCATTTACGACTGCGTGGTGATTCATTGGGTTCAATCCTAGGGTGACTGCATATAGCATACATGGGTTCCTACTGGTCCATCGCATCGCGCCAGCTCATTTCCCCGCATTTGTCTCTGGCACAGAGAAATAATGCCTCTCGCTATTATTGCAGACATCAATACTCACCTCCACACACTCATTTTCCACCATCCACTCTGAACGATTGAATCATGAGCCCACTCGAGGAAAATCTTGACGCGTGCTCTACTTGGCAATGTCATAAGAAACTCCCATGGATTAAGTGCCGGTTGCCATTCCCTCAAGGATACGGTGTTCAACCAATCGAGAAATGGTTTAGAAGTGCAAAAGCTGGAAACTGCTCCTTGTGCCGACTTGGCACTGCTGTTTCACGAGACGCCATCGCGAGTTTTGGTTACCACGATGCATTTGCGCTTGCGCCGATGTTCGACATGGCGAGGGATGGAATAATGCAATTGACTTTGACGCTACATTGCGGTTCCGACGAGAACATGACCAATCATGTCAGGATGGTCATTCTTGCCCGCGATGGTGATTCTTGCCCGCGATGGTGCTGTTGGTGGTAAGCCTCTGTCTCTCATACCACGCGGATGTCCTCTTCTTATATTGTCTCCGGATTATTCGGATGATGATCCCCTATTACCGTACATGACGCAAGCATTTCATTGGGCTCAAGGCTAATATGTCTCAAGGGCCCGCCAGCGTTCAACTCATGAAGTACACTGGGATGCTGGAGACCTATGCAATAGAAGAGTGCATCGCGAACATTCGGGAGTGGTTGTCAATCTGCAATTCCTCTCACGGATCGTGCGAAACAAGCCCCAAACCCATGCCTATAAGAATAGTTGATGTAAGCACTGATCCACCGCGACTTCTCATCGCCGGCAACGCGCCTGGCGCATTTGTCGCTTTGAGTCACTGCTGGGGCTCCCCAACAGAAGGAGGAGGCCCTCCGATGACACGTCGCAACAGCAGAAGTACTCATACGAAAGCCATCAACTGGGATGGTCTTCCAAGAAACTTCAAGGATGCCATTGTGGTTACACGTAAGCTAGGCTTCCAATGCATCTGGATTGACTCCTTGTGTATTGTCCAAGACGACAGCGATGATTGGGCCCGCGAGGCCGCCCGGATGAAAAGCGTCTACAAGAATGCGACACTTGTCCTAGCTACCATCTCTTCTGGCAATGTATCGCAAGGGATATTACAAGAACGAAGTCCGTACCAAGCGGGAACATTGAGCTTTAAAGACTGCGGTCTATCTGGCGAAGTTGCAGTCTCTTATCGTGTCATTCCCAACCATGCGGGCTGGGAGCCCGCAGTACAAGGCCCGCTAGACACAAGAGCTTGGTGCTTCCAAGAAAGGTTGGTAGCTCGGAAGTATCTTTCTTTCGGGGAAAGGGAACTGCTCTGGGAATGTTTACATGGTGCAAAGTACGAATGCGGTTATAGACCGATCTACTTTGACGTCGCCTCTGGAAGACTCAAGCATAACACCCAGTCATACAACGTTGACACCCTGATCGGGGAAGGTAAAGATGAACTGCGATTTGACCCATTCTCAATCTACAAGGTTTGGGCCCGACTCCTCAGAGTCTACTCTCGCCGACAGCTTACGCACCAATCGGATAAGCTGGTGGCTCTCACGGCAGTGGCGGATAGTTTTCAGGAGGAGCTCAATGGCCAATATCTCTGGGGTCTGTGGCGGAGAGACTTCCTGTCGTTTCTATGCTGGTATGCCCTACAACCAGGGACACTAGGCGCTTCAGGTCTGACCTCATGGACCTGGGCCTCAATTTCTGCCAGAGTGTCTATGTACTATGACGCTCACGAGGATGATACTAAAGTGGTCTCGGAGATCTTGGACTATCCGCAGCCGCAAGGAAGTCATAAGGGGGAGGACGCAAAGCCTCCAACGATCTCACTTGCCGGACCAATGATCCAGGCCTCCATGACCTTCAATGATCAAGGTCAACAGACTCTGGAAAGCACGATGCGGGGCGACGTAACGACATTGGGGCATCCAGCTGTAGCAACAGTGATATAACGTCCCACACCTACTTTTGGCTACCCCCCACATTTGGCCACCCCAAAAATGCCTTACCGCCATGATAACCACCAACTTCAATCTTCTTTAACTTTACTAATTTTACTTTAATTGCTATTATCTTTTGTCTGTATCTTCTTTTAATTAAGATACCTCAATATACTAAAGATAATATTAACCAGGCTCTTGAAGCTATTGCAGATAGTATTAGCATAAGAAAAGCTATACTTAAATAGGGTATACTATAATTAATACTAAACATTTATATAAAGGGTTATTAGGCAAGAGATATAGCCTTTTTAGATCTATAGAAACTCTCTATAAGCTAAGAAAGTTATCTAGCTAAATAGGTTTAAATCTAGGCTGCCCTAGGCCTACCTTCAATTTATTAATAACTTGAGGACTTTACTAAATATATCCTATAGGTCTATAGAGACTCCTAGCCTCTTAGGAAGAACTAGGCGTAGTCTTTTATTAAGAGAAACCTATTTATAAGGGTCTAGAGAAGTAGAGTAATTAACTCCTAGCATATTAATAGAGCCTTAACTAATATAATTAAGTAATAATCTAAATACCTCGCTATACCTAAAATTATAGCTATCAAGGCCTATAATTAATATAATATAGATAAGACTAGTATTTTAGGAGGTAGAGAATTAAATAGACTTGTTCTTAGATTATTAGAAACTTATTCTATTTATAAGAAATAGCTTAGATTGCATACTTAGATATCTCTAATTAAGTATATCTTTATAACTAATAAGGTAATACCTCTACTTATTATATATAAGGGTAAGAGTATCTAGTAGTAGTAGTTCCCTCTAAATCTAATACTATATAAATCCTAGAAGTTTATAATAATAGAAAATAAGTAGACTTCTAACTCTATAGCTATTAAGTAGTTAATAGAGGTCTTTATCTCTTTAACCTAACTAAAGGACCCCTTAGAGGTTAGATTATGAATTTTAAATAGTTTTAGAAGCTATAAGACTACTACTTTTATATATATATACTTTAGAAATAAGATATACTTACTATTCTTACTAGCATATATATTATATATCCTTTAGCTACTTAATTAATTAGTGTTTAAGCTTCTTAAGGTAATATATAAGAAGGAGCTTGAATGTTACGGTTAGCTATCCGACAGTAGGGTTCTGCTAATAGAAGCTGAGGGATGACGCTAGGTTAATAGTATAGTCTTACTATGCTATATTGCTAAATGAATCTTGGGGTTCAAGCAGTATAGTAATTAGTTATAGTTCTCATAAGGGGGTTGCAGTATAAGATAAAGCTAAGAGTACCTATTAGAGTAATTACAAAGTTAATTACTAAAGAGCTATAGAAGTATATCCTTAAGGAGGCCTAAGTCCATACTATATATAAGTCCTAAATAGCCCCTAGTCCTGCTATTAGGTAATTACCTCTATATATTAATAATCGCAATCAGTTAGTAAGGCTAACTAATCACTAAGCGCTTCTTGCTGCACTCTACTAATTACTCCTTATATTATTATCACGTGACTTATACTATAGTTCTTCCCTTCTGTAGGTATCCCTAGTGCTCCCGTAATTCTATAGTATAAATATCCTATCCTAGCCGTCTGACGCCTAAGTGGGTCGGATAACTATTATCCTTATATAATGGGTTGTAATATCAGGTTCCCTCTCTAAAGGTCTTGTCCTTAAGACCTAATATAAGTAGGTTGTTAGTTCTAGGTTGGGGATCCGTTAATTATGCATCCTAATTTTACCTATAATACTAATACTATATTAGGTCGCATTTGAAAATTAAAATTAAATTCTACCTCTACTTTTTGTTATTATAACTATGCGCTTTGTATTACTAAGTTTAGTATTATTATTAATATGCTTTACCTATATTATTATTTAATGGGGAAATATTATAAGCTTCTTCCTAGAGGTGAAGTTTATAGTAAGTATACTCGCTTGGGGCGATTATATAATACGGCAGCTAATGCGATTTGCGCTTATATATATTATTACTATACTAGTATTTCTTATTTTACTAACTTATTTTTTAGTTGAGTAATTACTAGATGAGGCTGCTTGTTTAGAGCTTGCTGAAGTAGCGGAGGAGGAGGTATTATATAAAAAGGCTACTGCCCTATATGCTGCGCAGGCTGAGTTGGATGAGTCTATGGCGCGGCTGGATTATTTAAGAAAGCAGAAAAAGATAGTATTTTATAAGAGTTATAAAGTTACTGAGGAGGAACTAGTAGTTTCTCCCGTATTAGAGACTTAGTCTATAGGTAGTTTTAGTATAGTAGATTAGTCTTAGGGGATTAGAATTCTAGTACCCCAAATTTCTTATTGGGTGACGCATCCTAGTTTGCTAGTATTCCTAGTTATATAAATAGGTTAGCGTCTCGTGGTTGGTCTTATTGTGTTGGTCTAACTATTGGTTAGGGTTAAATAAGTTAGGTTTTATTTTTGCATATTCCCTTAGGTGTGGGTATTATTTATAGTTTGTTTGTTATTTGCTACTCCCAATACGTGCGGAGTTATTCTTGCGCGTGCTTGAGGTTTATAGTTAGGTCCTATATATTATCCTCATATCTATACTCTTTCTATTTAATAAGGTATTAGGTTTTAGTTTTATTTTTAATATAGTTAATAATTTATTTGATTTCATATTCTATTTTATTTAATTCCATAATAATAAGATTATTTGTTTGTGATCCTTATAGTATCAGTTTAAGAAGTGAGATATAAAAGATTAGATAGCACTTTATTATATCTAGTAGTAAGAGTTTGTAGCTACTGTCTAATAGCTTTTTATTGATTTGGAATAGTCTAAGTTTTTTATAGTCTAATTTGTCGCTTAGTCGTTTGGTTTTGATGTTTCGTTAAGTGAGGTAGATGCTATCTCCCTCCTTTAGAGTTAGTCCCTTAACTCTTTTCTTGTTGGCGTATTTATGCATGCGTTCGCGTATAAATTCAAGGTCTTTAGGGAGTTCCTACTGAATTTCTCGAATTTTCTTAATATCTGCTATAGCTTTAAGTGCTGCTAGGCCTTATTATGGTTCTCTATATGCGGTGGGGTTAAATCTATACTTAAAATAGAATAGTAATTCTTTAGTACTTTCTCCTATTATACTATTATAGGCAAATTAGGCTATTAGTAGTAGTAATACCTAATTATCTTATTTATAATTAATATAATAGTATAGGTAGATCTTAAGGATTTAGTTAATTTGTTTAGTCTGTCTGTTAGTTTGTAGGTAAAAAGCGGTTGAGAGTTTATAATTAGATCTAAGCTATGAGATTAGGGATCTCTAAAACTTGAAAGTAAATAGTTTATCTCTATTTAATATAATTTCTATTAGTATACCATATTAACTAATAATAGTTTTAGAAATATATAACTAAGGTCTTCTATAGTGCTCAATTCTATATATGGGATGAAGTAGGTATATTTCATAAGTTGGTCTATGATAACTAAAATACTGTTATACTTAGTATTAGTTATTAGTTCTTTTAATTTAGGTAATCTTATAATAAAGTCTAGAGATATAGATTACTATATTGCTTCTAGTACTAGTAGTAGTTGAATTTTATTGTAGGGTTAGTATTAGCTAGGTTTGCTTTTAGTGTAAATTGTATAGTCTCTAATAGTATTTGCTACTTCCTATTATGTGGCGGTTTTATTATAGTATTATTACATGCGTTTCTATGTCTTAGTAACGCCTTAGTATCTATATACTAGTGCTATATATATCTCTCTAATAGTTTAAGGGGTTATTTACTTAGTTAAGTTAGTATTAACCTTCCTAGCTATTATTAAGAGTTTTCTTACTAGTATAAGGTTTCTGTTCTTATTTTGTTTTAAGATAACTTAAGTTTCTTCTAGTACTGGGACGTTATAGTCTAGTTGGTAGCTAAGAGTATTAGCTCTGCTATTCTTATTTCCTTTTTTATAGTTAATCTTGAAATTAAATTTAGATAAGACTTTTAATTATCTAATTTATTGTTTATTAAGTGCTTTTGAGGTTATGAAATAAGAGAGGTTCTTGTGATCTATATATACCTTAACTAGGTGTGTTATTTCTAATAGTTATAGTCTCTAATTTTTTAAATGCTTTAATAATTGCTATAGGTTCCTTATTATGTATTTAGTAGTTAAGTTTAGGTCTGCTAAACTTTTTTGATATAAAAGCAACTAGTTATAGTTAATTATTATTATTCTGTTACCTAAGTTATATGCTTATAGTGAAATCTGAGGCATTAGTTTCTAATTTAAATAGTTTATTAGGGTTGGGGATAAATAGAATAATATCTTCTATATATTACTTAATTCTCTTGAAGTTATTTTAGTGTTCTCTAGTCTATTAGAATATATTATCCTTTTAGGTTAAGTCTTAGAGTTATTAGTTTATCTTAGTATAGTTTCTAATAAACCTTTAGTAGAAGTTAATAAATATAAGGAATAATTATACATCCTTAATATAAGTAGGTGTAGGCTAGGTATAGACTGCCTTAAGTTTATTTTTAGATATCTATATAACTCCTGGAGTAATAGTGAATCTGAGGAATTTAACTTTTTGTTAGTAGAATTTGCTTTTAGCTAGTTTAACTAAGAGTTTTACTTCTTATAGTCTTTAAAGTACTTTATATATATGCTTCTTATATTCTTTTAATGTTTTAGAGAAGATGAGGATATTATTGAGGTATACTATAATAAACTTATTGAGGTATTGTTGGAGTGTTCTATTAATTATGGTCTGGAATGTTGTGGGGGCGTTTATAAGTCTAAAGGGCATTATAAGCGTCTTAAGTATCTATATTATGTTCTAAAAGCTATTTTCTATTTTTTGCCCTTCTTAATATAAATAAGGTTATAATCCCCCTTAAGGGTAAGGGATATAAACTAGTTTATATTATATAGAAGGTTGCGTAGCTTAAAGGTAAGTAGTAATAAGTAATAGTTCTTAATAGTAATATTGTTAAGTTTCTAATAGTTAATATATAGTTATTTCTTTCTGTTCTTCTTTAGTATAAAGAGTATTAGATATCCTGCTGGGGATATTAAGGGTTAAATAAATCCTTTCTTAAGATTCTCTTCTAAATAACCGTTAAGTGCTTCTATTTCTTCCTAATTAAGTCTACAGATCTTTTTAAATGTTGGTTCTTTTCTAGGCTTTAGGTTGATTTTATAATTATAGCTGCTATACTCTAGTAATTTAGTATTAAGTTCTTTAGTAAATAGCTTATTATATGACTAATATTCTATTAGGATAAATAGTAATTAATCTTCTTTATTGATATCTATTACTAATAATATTTTAGCGTTTGTGTTCTTAATTTATAAGTAGGTGAGGAATCTTCTTATTTTAATTATTTTATGAGGTTTATTTGAGGCGCCCTTCTTTAGTTATTACTTAGTAACTAAATCCTAGTTCTAATAGAGTTAGCTTATTCTCTAATCTATTTATAGGTTACCATTATATAAGTATAGTCTTCTAAGGATGATATTATATTTGTTTCCTATCTCTATAATATTGAAGTTTAGTTGCTTATTCTAGCTATAGATCTGTAAAGAGAGTTGCGCGGTCTCTATGTTAATATGTCCTCTACTATACTAGACTTATTCTCCTTTAATAGTATTGAGGTTATAGCAGTCTTTAGCTGCTTTCTTATGCCAGGTTATCTATTATTAGTTCACTATTCTGGGTGAGATAAAATTTCCTTAGGCCCCGCTATTAATTATTGTAGTAGTCTATCTTCTATTAAGTTATATCTAGACTTATATATACTTATATCGTTAAGCTTTTAGCGTTATTGCGCTATATAGGAACCTTATTGTTTTTACCTATTGTTGTCTCTTATTAGTAGGTAAGTCTAGTTTTTTAATTATACGTTCTGGAGTTATCTTTATTATGCTTTAGCTTTTTTTTCTAAGTAGATTTAGTATTTATTGTTTATATATTAGTTCTATTCTATATAAGAGTTATTGAAACATCTTATAGAGTAGTAATAATATGGTTTAAATAGTGCTATATTATTATCTACTATTTAGAGTAAGTTCTATATAGGGAGCTAGTTCTCTAGGTAGTATTATATAATAGGTCTGTTGTTATATCTTTAGGAGTAGAAGTTGTATTTATACTTATTAGCTTAGTATTTATTATAGTGGTTTGTGAGGTACTAAGCCTAGAATATTTGATAGTATTAGTTGTATATAGGGTTAAGATAGGTATAATCTCCTTTAATCTATATTATAAATAAGAGGTTTCTTTTTATGCGTCTAGATATACTATAAAAGGTAATCTCCTGGTTATCCTAATGAGGGTTAATCTCCTTCTTATAGAGGTACCTTAAGTAGTTAATTAGCTTTAATCTAGTTTCTTCAGATGAGGTATTAATAATTTTAAATGAGGTTTATTTAATCTATTTTTCTATTTCTAAGTCTAGGTATTATTTATCAGTTATTATAGCGGAAGGTTTATTCTATTTAGCTCTTCTAGTATAATAGAGCTTATCTCATTATTCTCAAGAAGGCTATATCTTATAGTTCTATATAGGTTCTTTTGCTACTTAGTTTTTAGCTTTATTATTAATCTACTAGATTTACTTGAGGTTATTTCTAGTATCTTATTATCTCTTAATATAGGCTTATAGTAACTTAATTTATTATTACTATATAACTTCTTTAGGTTATATTCTTGCTTATAGCTTATATACTTAAAGTCCTTGCTATAGTTAAGTAATGCGGACCTTATTATTAATTTTAATATCTATACTTGAGGGCGTATATAGTATTTTATTAAGCTACTTATTAGCTTTTTTTTAACCTTTAAGTAGGTTTAGTATCTTACTACTAGAGTGTATATAGATACTAGGGGGATACTAGTAGTATTATATCTCAATCTATAAGGGTTTGTTTAGTATTATCTTAAGTAATTCTTATAGTCTAAGTAGGTTCTATACTTATTGTTATAGTAGGTAGTCTAATAAAGTTATTTGTGAGGTGTGGTCTTAATAGTAAGACTTACTTATTATTTCTTAAGTATTAGTTAAAAGCGTTTTTGTACTTATAGGCAAGATATCCCATCTTATTATAGTTATAGTATTATTTGTCCTTCTTCTAGTTATTATTTTGCTTATTATTGTTGTGGGCTGTGCTGAGGTCTATAGGTCTACTATAGTATCTATAGGTAGTAGTATATTGAGGCGCCCTAGGGTGATACTTATAGTTAGAGATTTATTCCGCGTGGTGGTTATTACTAGGTTAGTACTAGTTATTTTTCTTTCTATAGTTATTTCATCCTATTTTATTATTCTAAGCGGACTATCTTTTGCGTTTGAGGCGTTATTTATAGAGTTAGTTATTAATTTTAACTATAGTATCTATATACTAGTAGAGTTCTTTAGGATAGTTAAGGTATATAAGCTTATTTTTAACTTCTTTTTTTAGGCCTTAATAGAATTTAGCTATTAGGGCTTCTTCTCCCCAATCTAGCTTAGATAAAATCTATTAGAACCTAGTAGCATACTTACTAGCTAATCTCTTTTGCGTGAGATTAGTAAGTTTATATTTAGTGATTTATTCTTTATTTAGGCTTCTAAAGGCTTCCTAAAGTTTCTTTTTAAACTTACGATACTTTCTAAATACTTTCTAAGTTTCTTTATCTTACTTATTATATAATCTGCTTAGCTAGTCTCTTATTAATAGTTTAAACTAGGTGAGGGTATCTCCCCTAAGGAAAGAGGCAGCTTAGTGAACTTTTGTGGTTTTATCTAGAAATGAGGCGGTATAGTAATAAAGGTAGGCTTAGGTGCGGGTGAGGAATCCTTAAAGGGTTCCTAGCTCTCCTGAGTATAGAGCTAGTTCTGGGTACTTGGCCCTAGGTGTAGGCTGAGTAGCGAGTTGCGCGTTTTCCTGCTAAAGCTAGAGGATTATATTATATATCTATTAAAGGCTTATTGTTTCCTAGGTGTTTATAGGAGCTATCTAGGCCTATTAGTTATTTATAGGTCTTAGGGCTATAGGTTATGCGTTCTTAGCGTTATTAGCTCGCTGTGTGTTATTATTAGGAGTTAATATAATTCCTATTTTATACTATTTAGTAGTATTAAAGGTTAACTTACTAAATAGAAGTAATTAAAGTATTATAATTAGCTATCTAATAGTAGGGTTCTATTAATAGAAGCTAAGGGGTAACGCTAGGTTAATAGTATAGTCTTATTATACTATATTACTAAATAAATCTTAGGGTTTAAGGAGTATAGTAATTAGTTATAGTTCTTATAAGGGGGTTGTAGTATAAGATAAAGCTGAGAGTACCTATTATAGTAATTATGAAGTTAATTGCTAAAGAGCTATAGAAGTTTGTTCTTGAGGAGGCCTAAGTCTATAATATATATAAGTCCCAAATAGCCCCTAGTCCTGCTGTTAGGTGATTACCTCTATGTATTAATAATTGCAATTAGTTAGTAAGGCTAACTAATTACTAAGCGCTTCCTGCTATACTCTACTAATTACTCCTTATCTTATTGTTATGTGACTTATACTATAGTTCTTCCCTTCCGTAGGCATCCCTAGTGCTCCCGTAATTCTGCAGTACAAATGTCCTGTCCCAGCCGTCTGACGCCTAAGTAGGTCGGACAACTGTTATCCTTGCATGACGGGTTGTAACATTGAATTACTAGCTAAGTAGGATACTAGTATAGTTATAAATAAGAGAAATTTCATTATTTATTATAGTAAGGTATATAAGGTAGCTCTAATAAGTAAGAAGATTATTAGTAGCTAGAAATAGACTAGGTTGTAGCCTATTAGTATAGCTAGACCCCTTATAAGCCCTCAACTATTTAAGAATATATTAACTCCTACTAAACTAGCTAGTTAGGTCTATAAAGAGCTCTCTAATAGCAAGATAAGCATAAAATAGGCAGCAAATATATTAATAGTCCTTTAGTTAACCCCTAAGAAGAGGGATAAGCTTTAGAATTAGTTGAGCTTATTTAGTAAGCTAGATAATAATAAGCATATATAGCGCCTACTTTTTTAGAAGGTTTAGAAGAGCTTTAATAAGAAAGTATATTAATTAGTAGTAACCTAGCAAAGGATCGAGGTACTATAGGTAGAGGTTAATATTAGTAGGGCTAGGAAACATAAGAAGGTTAAAATAAGCTTAAATTTGAAGTTTGCTAACATTAAGGCTATTTAGAGGGCTTAAATTGAGGCGGGCGAACTTGAAAATAGCATAGATGAATCTAGCGAGTCTGAAAACCCTAGTGATAGCGAAAGTTGAATTATTGTAGTATTTGAAGTTAATGTGTATTAATGTGATGGCATTAAAAATGGGGTGGCCAAATGTGGGGGGTGGCTAAAAGTGGGTGTGGGACGTGTCACGAGCCAAAGAGGCCTCGTGGCCTGCGGCCCGGATGGTTGGAAGGTAGGAGGTAGTTTCAAGGGGGTTTCAAGGGAAGCTTATGTAGCTAGGGAGGCACTAGGTGACCTCTAGATAAGTCGAGGGGCCCCACAAGTTAGGAAGAGGGGGCTAGAGATAAATGTTAAACTTATAATACCCCTATCTTGCACTAACTCCTTCACTCTGCGCCACGGCGTCTAATACGTTCATCTCTCTTCCTATATAATAGGGGCGTGGACTATTGGAGTAGCACTAAAAGAATGAAGTATAAAAAACGATAAAAAATGGCACCCTGTAGATTACCTAGAGGCAGGCCTTAGGACCCTAATGACGATATAAATAGCAATAGTTAAACCTAAGATTAGATACCCTAAGACCCTAATAATAGGAATAATAGTAATAAAGATAAGGACTTTAGCGACCTACTAGAGGATAATATTAGTGAGACTAAGTTAGATATATAGATCGCAGAAGCAGAGAAGAAGCTTAGGATGCAGCATAAGCGGAAGCGCCTGCATAAGTTAAATATAGGCTGAATATTAACCCTATTAGATAACTCCACCCCTATCTACCTAGAGGAGTTTAGTACCCCTCTAACTAGGAAGTATTATACTAATCTTTTTAGAAGATATCTCCCACCTTTAAAGTATAAGGGGGGTATCTAGACTAATTATAATATATTTATATTTAATATTAAAGGATGATTCTTTATAATTAATATTATAGGAGATATAGAGAAGGTTCTATATATA
>JAXCEF010000357.1:0-57690 GCA_037178605.1 Colletotrichum euphorbiae
TTAGTAATAAGGGTAAAAAGGACTATTTAGGACTTATATATAGTATAGACTTAGGACTCCTAAGAATAGACTTCTATAGCTCTTTAGCAATCAACTTTATAATTACCCTAATAGGTACTCTCAGCTTTATCTTATACTGCGATCCCCTTATGAGGACTATGACTAATCACTATACTCCTGGAACCCTAAGATTTATTTAGTAATACAGTATAGCAAGACTATATTGCTAACCTAGCGTCATCCCTCAGCTTCTGTTAGCAGAACCCTACCGTCGGATAGCTGACTGTAACACCTTTAGGCTAAAGTCTTCTTCTTCCTCAGGGAGATCTTTAGTGAGAAGCGCATAATCGCTAATATCTCCTCTAACCTAGTAGTCTGCTGCGTCTAAGGCACCTGCAAACGCGCTCTAACTGCTATACTAAGCGGTCTTATATATAGCTACTTACTTCCTTCCCGCGCGTCTATACTTATAGTATTTATTTCCTACTACTCTAGTACTTTTAATACTAAGATTACTAGTAGCCTTATTATACTTAACTGCGCTAACCTAATATTACTTACTATAGTTATTAGCCTCTAGAGCATCTATATAATTAATAATACTACCTATACTACTACTAGTAAGGCCTATAAGACTACTAATAACGTTACTACTACTACTAAGCGCACTAATACCTAGGTTGCTACTCTCACTACTAGCCTTTATAATAAGGTTATTCCCTATATCTCCGCCCTCAAGGCTAGCATTAAGACCCTCAGCGCTATAGGCTAGAATAACTTTATTAACTGCCTCACTAATATTGAGAATAGTATACTTACTAAGTAGGTCTTAGGCAATAAAATTACTTAGGCTACTACTAAGGTTAATAAGGAGGTAGAAGCCCTTTACTCTGAAGTTACTTCCCTCTGCGCTCTCATTAGTAGGGTCCCCAAGATTAATTCCCTAACCCCTATCTGCGCCGCCCCTAAGACTACTATGCTAAATAAGAAGCGTAAGGCTGATAACGTTAGCAATATTTTCAATTAGATCGCCCGCATCATAGTATTACTTCGCAAAGAATAGGATATACTTATTATTAGGATAATAGCTTTTTCTATTTAGGGGCAGATATTACTATATAAATAGTGCGCAGTCACTATTATATACTATAATATATAGTTACTACTATATAGCATACTACTACTATTATATAGTATCTGCTATCTATAAATAAGACTAGTAGCATAGGATATATTAATATAAGACTTTCACTCCTTTAATACTAAGACCTATCTTTTGTTATTTTACTGCATATTATTCCTGTTCACTGTCATTCGCTAAATGTCTTGTTACCCCCTCAGTACCGCCACAGGCATACTGAGAAGACGCTAACAAGTTCTCTACCTCAAATATTATAAGAGACTATACGCTTGTAACGCTCAGGTGGTGTGCTGCAGCGATGCAATAACCAATTACGCCACATGCGCAAAAGATCCGCCATTGCGCGCACTTCGTGCCGGAATGCACCACACATATGCTTATATGGGCCGGTCGCCGATACCAGTCTCTTACAACGCTCTTCTAGTAAATTTAAGCCTTTATTAAGACGAAAACACCCTAATTTACTCTAAAAAAGAAGATATTAAATTATGGGAATAGCGAAGTGATCTTTAAAACTGAGGATTAAGTATAAGACTCTATAAAGAAGAACTACTGCTGACTATCTAGGAAATAAATATATAGCAGCCTAGATCTAGTCTATATGTAATAAGCTGGAAGAACTCACTATTAATTAAGATAGAAAGGCTTATTTTGAAAGAGTTAATATACTATAAGCCTCCAGAATGCTAATACCGGGAGAATTAAGTTAGAGTTCTAAACTATATTGATAGCGCTTCTATAAGGTAAGCTCATAAGGAGCTACTATAATCAACAAGTTCTTATGCTAGAAGACTCCTCATAAGGAGAGAAATGCTGACTTTATTTAAATAGGTCTTGTATATGTTAGCTAGCTTCCTGCATCAGCCAAGACAATAGCTAATGGGTATCTTACTACAAGCCCCAAGGCTTAACTAAATATATAGTCTCCGCTAGTCCCAGTCGAATAGCCTCAAAGCGATGCAAGAGAAAATAAGTAGACGCACAGCTATATGTTTGGATATAGCATATATAAGAGCCGTCCAAACTTAACTAGACACACGCTTAATATTTATATAGCAAAGGGATAGTTTGAATAGCCTTTTAAATGCCCTAAATGTGCTCGCTCTAGTTAATTATCTGAACCTATTAATACACCCTCAGCATAGAGTCATCACATCGCAAAGCATCACGGAGTCTCAAATGCGCCATACCTACCTACATACCTTTTACCTATTAGACAGCATACTCCAAAGCGACGAGAAAAGGCTGAGAGGCTAGCATATTTGCTTTGCGGCTTAGCCATATGCGTTAGTAACAGCTACTCACAGCACACAAATCAAGCCCACAAACACACTAGACTTTTCAATCAGACATTCTTATATATTATTTATTAACGCAATAAAGGCAAGCAATTCTCTATTAATAGTTTTTAGTATTAGACAAAGCATACCTGGGATTGTCACGGACGAGACGGCCAGACAGGATTTAAGCGGCCATACTAGCGGGCAGCAGAACAGTCAGTTGACCAGAGCAAGAAGATAGAATAGATGAATTAGGCTCCGAATAGAAGACTTTTTCCAAAGACCAGAACTTCCCAGTCAGCTCGTGAATTCCTGAAGGCGGCGGACTTATCCAAGCTTTTTTTTTTTACGTACCTCGGGAATAGCATCACAACATGTGGCAGGTGCAGGTGGGTCACGTGAGGCAGCTCCTTCACATCTCAGAGCTGCCCCACCTACACCTTGCCCAGATATCCAGCCCAAGCAGTCCTGCTTAGATATTATATCCGAAGACCCACTATTAGTATCTATTAACACTATAGAGGGCCTCGGCCCATAGTACTATCATTTCTCATCATCAGCCCACGGGAGCTGAATCATACTATTATGGCGGTCTCTCCCGGTGTAGAGCTATCAATCACGGTTTATGGGGACGTCAGCACATCTCGACGGTTGGGACGTGTCTGGAAACTGACCGCTAAGATTAGAGTAGTTGAGCAGGTTAACTATTAAGAAAATGCCGACCTTAAAGAAGAGATCAATAGACTTTCAAATCTCGTCTAGGATCTCCTATAATGGGATGCTAAGAGAGAATAACTACTTAAAGACTATTTAAAAAAGACTAAATCCCTGGAGAGAGAGCTTCAGGAGGAGAAAAAGCATTTAGACTAGTATAATCGTGGTCTAGTAAGGCCTATACATACTGCTAGCATAAGACCTAGTGAGGCTCCCCTAAGTCCCTAAGGGCGACCCTTATATATAGCCTAAAACTAGCCGTCCCCAGTCCGATTATATGTGGCAGTAGCAAGCTAGCTACTTATTAAAAAATAGGAGGAACTACTACTAATAAAATAAGCTATAAAATAAGCTATAAACCGGGCGGCCTTAAAAGACCTCCGCTTATTTATACGTCTACTACCTAAAAGCCTGTTTTATAATGAGAAAGCATATAATATATATATCTTTATTTGGGAAAAGCTAAGTCCCTAAGCCTGAGAAGCCCTAAAGGGCATCAACTATATAAAGATAGGATTAGTACTCCTACCTTTATCAGTAGATAGAGCAAAAGTCCTACTAGATAATAGAGAATAGATCACTACCCTTCTCTAGGCGTAAGCAGTCAAACAGCGCAATACCTAGATCTAAGTATATATCGCAAACGTCCCTTATATTAGGCATTACGTACTAAATAATACTAAGCTGGAAATCACAACTGAGGAGCTTCTTAAAGAGATGCAGATAATAATAAAACTTAAGCCTAAAAAAGCATACTTTTCTAGGAAAGATAAAGTTAAAAGACTAGGCATAATAATAGCCTGGTTTAAGGCAGAAGCCGTAAGGTAACTACTAAGCCGCCTCCATTTAATAGGGGCTAGCGTTTTCATAAACCTACAGTTCCCAAAGGAGAAGAGATCTCCTTAATACTACCGCTGCGGTGGTTTTCATAACGAACGAACGTATACTAGAAGGAAGAGATACATTAAGTGCAGCTCTCCTTCCCACACGACCAACCAATATCGGGCACCTTGCGGCGGCACCGAGGGTCACGATGGCTGCGATTGCCCCTTTAATTGTCCGTCTTGTAACGGGCCTCACGCCGCCTTTGATGCCGCTTGCCCGACTAAACCCAAAGTGGTGAAGGGCGTAGTCCAGAGGAGAAATAAGGCACAGCTACGGGCCATCCGAGCTGAGGGAGAAGGATTGTGGAGAATCGCGACCCAGCAGTCGCATCGACATTCCCGTGAAGAAGAACAAGCGATGGACTTTACCCCGGCAAATGGGACAGAAGAGTAGAATACAGCCCTCTGACATCCTGCAAATCATGCAAGCGAATGTGGGCAGGCGGGCATCCGCCCCTGACTTACGCAGCCCAGATTGATATTGTTGGTATCCCTATTACAGGGATTCTGGTTCGAACCGTGGGTTGACGAAGTGGCAATATGTGTGTATATTGTCTGATTTCTGCGTGGTATGTAAAAGGGAGGTTCCAACCGTAGGTTGGGTGGGCAGTCGTGGTCTATACATATGTGGGTCGTAATTGCCCCTTGCGCTTGTCTGCCTCGAGGTCGAATTGGACTTCCAATCCGACAGATATACTCCTAATACAAGAGCCGTCTATCCGTTCGGAGGATAGGAGGCTCACAAGACACCACCTAGGTTTTGAGACTTTTACCCCGGTGGATAACTGGACCGAAGACCGTCCTAGGGTGCTTACTTACCTCCGTAGAGGAACTGTGCTACGAGGCGTACAAATACGGCCTCTATCCGATCCGTCCACAGACCTGCTCTTCTTACGACTCCTCTTAGGAACGAAAGAGATTCTCACAGTCATTAATGTGTACAACGCCCCTCGTGGCTCTCTGCGATCTGGCCAGGCTCTTAGGAACATCCTAGCGGCCTGGCACCCCAAACCTGAGGATCGAGTACTGATTGCGGGGGATTTTAACTTGCACCATTGGACGTGGCAGCCCGAGGCCACAAGTTCCTCGGAAGCTGATAACCTGGTAGAATGGGCAGAAGCCGCCAACCTTGTCCTAACGTCACCTATAGGTGAACCCACGCATAAAGGCGGCAACACCCTAGATTTATGCTGGGCGTCCAGCAATCTCCACAGGGCATCCACCAGCATAGAAACGTCCTTACACACAAAATCAGACCACGAATGTCTGCTTACCCGGGTCCCCTTGGCCCCGATTGATTCACCCAGCCCGACCCCGGGAAGGTTTCGGCTCGACACGATGGACGAGGAGCTTTTCCTCGGCATCATTAAACGCAACTTACAACCCATGCGCCGCACTGCAAGCAACATCCAAGACCCACAGTCTTTAGATCTCCTAGTACAACAGCTTACGGACTGTCTTATTAAAGCACTCACGGCTTCCACAAAGCGTACGCTCGGGAAAGGTACAGGGAGACCATACTGGAGCGAAAGCTGCATACGTAAAAACCGAGCCTATGCGAATAAGCGAGCGATGTTGGCAAGACTCAGCGCAGCCGGAGTGAACTGTCAATGGGAAGAAGAGGAGGTCGAAGCTCTTAAACAGGACTTCCTCTACGAGTTTAAACGCTCCAAGGATACCTTCTAAAAAGATAAGATCTCCTCAGCCTCCTCAAACAAAGACGTATTTAAAATAGTCGGTTAGCATAAAGCCATAGGATCCTTTTAGACCCCGCTACTCCGAGATATAGATAACTAAGACACGCTTGTCTCATAACTAAAAGAGAAGCGCGACTTACTTACCCGCGTCCTCCTTAGAAACGCTGCTATCTCCGAGGATATACTAACAGAAAGCCCAGTCTTATATAGGTAAGCTACGCTTCCTTTCCCGCAGGTTATAAAGGACGAGGTACGGTCTTTAGTTCTCACCGCAGGAAACACGACTCCTAGAACCGACGGAATCACTACGTGTTGGATTAGAGGCAGTCGGCAGAAAAGGTGGAACAGGAAGGCGGTAAGGGCCCGTACAAACGGACCTTCCACTTACACCTTACCGACGGAGGAATCGTGGGCTTCGCCCAGTTCCTCCTCATACACAGACAGACGCAGCCAATACAATCGATATTGACCTTCGTCACAACCGTACGGTTACCCCTGCTGACATGTGTATACCAACACTACGGCTACTTTAAAAACAGTATAGCTAGTTATCGAGGATATTGTCCTCTTACTTTATAGCGGGTGTATACGTGAGGGTTAGTATCCTACTTGTTTTAAAGAAGCAACTCTCGTGATCCTAGTAAAACCGGGAAAAAAAGATAAGATACTCCCGCGCTCTTATAGGCCAATTACGCTCTTGGCCGTCCTCTGAAAAGGCTTAGAGAGACTTATCGCTAGACGACTTGCCTAGATCGCAGTTAAACATCGTGTTCTATACGATTAATAGTTTAGAGTACTCCCCCTTCGCTCTTGCAGCGATCTTACCGCAGCGGTCATCTACGACATCGAGTACGCCTGGCACAGAGGCCTGGTTACCTTTATGCTTACGCTTGACATAAAAGGGGCTTTCGACGCCGTGCTCCTAGGACGACTGGTCCGACGCCTCTGCGAACAAGGATGGCCGGAGAACCTCGTACGCTGGGTCTCAAGTTTTATTATCGGAAGGAGAGCAAGAATAAAGCTTAATGGCGAGGTAGGAGACGTCTTCGGTCTCGAATACGGGTTACTATAAGGCTCACCCGTATCTCCCATTCTATTTATGCTCTATATTAAACCTCTTTTTAAGCTAGGTATAGCTTACTTAGAAAGGAAGCGATCTTATTTCGGCTACGCCGATAACGTCGCTATCTTAGTAAGCTTAATATTACTAGAGAATAACTATAATATCCTAAATAAGGAATAGAAAACAACCTTAGGATAGGGCACGACGGAAGGAATTACTTTTAACCTTAATAAGTCCGAACTTATCTACTTTACTAGGAGACGAAAAGACGAAAACCTATTAATTATAGTAGAGTTACTGGATAGGAGGTATTATGTAGTTTAGGCTATTAAAGAAGGCTCTTTTTTACGCTAGCTCGGCGTTTACTTTGACCGTAAACTTATATTTAAGAGTCATATAAGAAAACTCTCTATAAAGGTATACTAAGTAGTTAATAGACTACGGGAACTAGGGAATACTATCTAGGGCGCGCCTACGTACTTACTTCGCCGAGCGATTACCTCTTATATACTACCTACTTAGTATTATATATATAAAGTATAGTGGCCCGGCAAGAGCCGGATAAAGAATAGACGTACTATCTTAAATAGGGTTGGTAGTCTACTATACTAACTAGACGCGACGCAAACCAAAGCTATTAGAGCGATGGTCCCCGTATATAGAACGACGCCTGTATCGATCCTACAGCGCGAGGCGGCTCTACCCCTAGCAGAGGTGATACTGGACGCGAAGCTCCACAAAGCGTCCACTAGAATCCATCGTCTGGACGAGCGACACCCTCTCCGAACGAGACTCAGGGATAAATCAGGACCAGACTCACGGCTACGACGAATGGCAAGCCTCGTAAGCAAAAAATGCCGAATATATCGATCCGTTAGAACTCCCCCCTTGGGAGCAACTAGCGGACTGGCAGACAGCCCTCGCCAGGGTCGGCTACAAGCCTAACAAGACCAAAGAAGAATAGGGCCTCTCCTTTGTAGGCAGGTTGGCAACTTTCTCCAAGTGTGATATTGTTGTCTATACTGATGGGTCTTAGATGTTAGATGGTAGCAGCACCTCCGCTGGAGCAGGCTGGGTAGGGTACTAAGCTACACGGCAGATCTTCTGCGGATCCGAACCACTCGGCTCCCAAACTGAGGTGTATGACGCGGAGGCATATGCTGCGTATTGCGGCCTGATGGAAGCCGCCCGGGCTCCTATGGCTTGTAGGGCAGATAACGTCCACATCTGCCTCGACAACCTCGCAGTCGCGGCTAGACTATACTCCCAGAGCACAGGAAGCAGCTAGGCTAGATTCAGGGCCTTCAATATGGTCTCTTCCTCCTGGACTCGGAGACAAAGAGAAAGCTGGACAGCCGGTATGGTTTATGTTTAGTGGTACCCTGGGCACACGGGAGTACTAGGAAATAAAGAAGCGGATACTCTAGCTAAGGAAGCCTATAAACTAATCCCAAAATTATAACTACAGCCCTCATTAGCGCACCTAGAAAGGCAAGCTAAAGTAGCTACCTTCTAAGCCTTTGCTAGGAAATAGCTATCGCAATGCTCTCGGCAATATATTGACCTCGAGATAGTTCCTTATCCCAAGCCGCCCGAACTCCGCCTCCCTCAGCACCTACTAGGAAGGCTATATGCAGAAGATCCCATTATAGAGACTTTGTAGCATACCACGAGAGATTATCTTATTAAGATATGCTACTCAACTGCAGCTGTGGGAAACCCAAAACTCCAGTCCATTTCTACTTATACAAGCGTAGACGCAAGGCTACACCGCGCTACCTCCGCCAACGTATGGCCAAAGCAAGCATTGATTTCTTGTTAGGTTCTGCTAAGGGAGCCTCTCTTCTATGCGAATAGATAGGAGACCAATTTCTTTTCCGAAATTTGCCCGAGTCATTGAACAGGAACGTTAGGTGAAGACGGTAGCCTGTAACATAGTTTAGCTTAGTATAGACCTTGTCGGCATAGCGCCCGGCACGTCCTTTTATTACCAGACGTTAAATACATCATCATCATCATCATCATCTGTTTCATATAGGTGCGCCATAGCCGCCACGAGTCCAGCGGGGCAGACCCTGCTCTTGGTCATGCATGTTGGGTCGTAACAGAAAGGTGATTAAGTAGAAAAACAAGAAAACTTTGTGAGCGGACAGACAAGATAGGGGGCGCAAAGTACTAGGGATCGTAGCTTATGGTATTAAGCCCACAGAAATACCAAGATTTTCTGATCATCAAGGATGGATTATGGGGTCCTCAGTCTCGTACTATACAGATTTTCCGAGTCAACCAACCAATCCAATTCTTGCCTTATACTTGGTTGGCTGATTTAATCGCGAGAAAATAGTTGGTTGGTTGAGTTAATGAGGATAAGAAGAAATAGTTGGTTGGTTGGTTAATGAACTTGGTTGATGGGGTTGTTCTGAAAACAGCGCTGCGTACAGTATCTATCTGGTGTATTCTAGAAGTTGCTTGTCGACGGAACTTCTCAGCGTCTCCTGACGAATTTCAAAGGAATCTCCTTCTGGATAGAGAGGGTCAGGTAGCTCAAACAACCGTCAAGTATATCGCTGGTGTCCTGCCTCGCTTGCTCCCAAGTCTTGCCATCCTTCTGTACCAGCTCGACCCTGAAATCCCGAAAGATCACGGCAATGACGACGGCGAACTCCACCTGCGAGAATCTCTTCCCGAGACAGCCACGCGCGCCTTCGCTGAAGGGTGCGTAGGAGCCCGCGACCGGCGTCCTTATCGTAGAGAAGGGCGTGGTCGGGGACGTGTCGTCCAACTCCTTGGGCGCCTTGATGCCATTCGCGTCGCTCATCGCGGCCCAGAAGCACTCCGATCGGGTGTCCCAGTTCTGCGGCCGATAGACGTGTGGTTCTTTGCCCCAGTACTGCGGGTTGAAGTGGAGCCCGTTGAGGTACAGGTTGACCATTGTGTTTGGCGGAATCACGTACGCCATTTGGTTGATCTTAACGGTCTGGGCCCGGTCTCCTGTCCATTTGGGAATCACGACGGCGGATGGGTACAAGCGAAGAGTCTCCATCTACCAAACAATTAGCATCAGTGACGAACGTGCTGTGAGGCTCGCGGTGATCGATCGAGCATACCATGACGCAAAGAGGTGCGATCAGCTTTGAGAAGAGCGTTTCGTAGTTCCAATCAGATGGGTCATTGGACTCGGATGCCAGGGCGGCATCCACGTCGGAGATGAGCCATTCTTGCACATCCGGGTTCATAGCAAGGAGGATTAGAGAGAAGTACAGAGAGTCCGCCGTGGTTCGGGAGCCAGCCAGTACAAGAATGAAAGTGTTTCCAAAGACCTCGGCCTTAGAAAGAGTGGCATTCTGGTCCTCTTCGTCTTGATGGTCGGTATCGAGCATCCCGCCTCCCTTAGCGAGCTCGGCGAGAATGCTTCCTTGATCGCTCACCTGCGATCCATTTCCTTTTCTGGCATCTTTCTGCTTTCGGATCTGCACCTCCAGAATCTCGCGCAGCAACGAGTCCACGTCGGAGAAGGCATCGTGGAGACGCCGCCAGTCCTGAGGGCCATATTTCAGTAGCCACGGCGGGATCACCAGAAGCTTCATAAAGTTGGTGACCATATGCTCCAGGGACGTCGGGAACCTCCTAACTCTTCCGGGATCGAGGTTGGAGGAATATTCATTAACTGCCGTATAACCCGCTGATAAGGTTGTATCTTGGGTCTTCTAGAACGGGATGGGTATGCCGAAGCCCACAGCAGCAATGACTCGGAGCGCAAGAGACGTCAGATCCGGACTGGCCGTCTGCACAACCCAGGAGTCAGCCTGGGGTCCCTGGGTCCAGCCGGAAACAAGGCCTTGGGCAAGCCCGAGAGCCTCGTTCCAAACCTTTGCGTGGATGGCATTGTTGTACTGTGGCGCAACCACCTTGCGGTGCCTCCTCCAGGTCGCGCCATCGGCGGTAATAATGTTCAAGCCGAAAACGTTAACGGGGGCTGCGGGGAGTGGTCAGTAGACTTGCGGACCAAGGAGTCGCGGCAGTGCTCACTGTAGAGCCAGGTGGTCTTGATGAAATCGGTCCTGCTCCGGTTCACAACATCAGCAGCGGCGGGGGCGTCAGCGATCTCGACCATGAGGCAGCCTGGAGCGACGACGAGGAACACGTCTCCCAGCTTCTTGTGGAACTCGTACTTGGCCACGAATCTCCAGTCCATGTACCAGAGCTTCAGCAATGACCACTTGTGAAGGCCGAAGGGGAGGCGGGAGATAGTGGGGCGATACCATCTCTTAGAAAGCTGCCAAAACGGATTGAGCTCGAAGACGGGCAGACAAACGTAGGGGAGCTTCGTTACGCGGGCGGCACGAAGGTGTTTCAGAAAGTTGTAGGCCGACGCCAGAGACCAGGCCACGAGGCCGGCGATGACGACATGCCACAGCATCCACATGATAGCTCCCAAAGTGACTAACAAAGAGAGAAGCGCGTTGTTCGGCGAGGGAAGTGAGGGGCAGGATGGCATAGAGTACCGCGGGTCGATGATCTGAGTTGGTTGAGAGCAGATGTGAACTGAAGAGAACGCTGCTCTCAGCGGTTCCAACTACACGGCTTTAAGGTGTGCGATCATAGATACATTGGAGACGAATCAGTGGTTATCCGTTGGCAAGGCTTTACGAATCAGAGGTTTGAAAATCCCCGAGTGTCTACAGAGTACTTGTCAGGTACTTTCATCTCGGCTCCGTCTCCTTACATGCGTCCAACTCAGGGCTGAGCTGGTGCATGAGCCTATGGACAAGGACAGGGGCATGGACAAGGGCAAGGACAGGGGTTTTATCGCTAATAATTTACCTTGGCGTTGGTGTTCAAACAGGGTTCCATTGGAAGCCACTTAACTCAGGTACGAATACAGACTACGAATACAGAGTAGGTTGATTCAGAATATCTCTGCAGCCCACAGTCTCAAGTATGGACTCTAGAAAATGTATTGATACGTACACGCAAGACATAGAATTTAAACAAGCACACCCCCTCCCCTCGTCACCCTCCATCTACCCTCTAGGTATAGATAATTCTCGGACCGTTAAACCGACGTTCACCGGAAGCTCAAAACGCCTCCTCTATGTTCATTGGCCCGCTTACTCAACGCGGCTTGACCTTAAGGCAGACCGAGGATCTCGGAATGACGGCCGTTCGCCAAGTGAAGACTCTGTCACCGGGCGCCTCGATGGCGAAGTCGTATCCGATGACCAAAGTCCCAACCATCATCTTCAGCACGCTGCTGGCGTAGAACCGACCAGGGCAGGTCCTCTTCCCGAGACCCCAGAATGGGAACTTTGGGCTGTCATCCGTCATCAGCACACGCTCGCCCTCCACCTTGCCCGACGCGGACCTCAGATGGCGGTACCCGTCGAACACGTCGGGGTCCGGGTACAAGTTGCCGTCGCGTTGCAGAGCCCTCTGCGGCACACACGCCCACGCGCCCTTGGGGATCATGGTCCCGTCCTTCATGTAGTACGTCTTGAGGGCCTGTCGCCTGATCGAGATGCTGTCCGAAGGGTTCAGTCGTGCCGACTCCCGGAGGAAGCTGTCGAGCACGGGGAGCTTGTCGAGCTCCAGCCACCATTCACCTGATGGAGATGCCCCCAGGAGCTCCTCTCGCAGCACTGGGATGAAAGACGGATTGTCGACCAGGTCGAACATGGCGTACACAAAAGACTAATTAGAAAGTGAGCTTGCTTGTTGGCTTGGATGTCCAAGGACCGAGACTGACCATGGAAAGCTGATGAACTGAACCAAACCACAAGGCTAGCGTCTCTTGGATGATTTTCGTGGCAGTCCACCGCTCTTTTGTCGGAGAAGAGTCTATGATCCATTGCATGCAGTCGCGCTGGCGTAATCTTATCTTAGTGCCACGGTCCATCTACCAACGACGACGAGATCTGACCTACCGGCCTCTGGCTCTGCGGGAGGTGTAGCTCCCAATCTTTGAGTCGCTCCGAGACGATTGGGGAAATACTATGCAGCAACGTTTTCATGGCTCTTCCTCGCCTTGTGCAGATGGCAGCAACGGGTCTGGTTGTGCGATGAGCATGAAATCGGGGTCATCATGCTTCCTCGCGCGTGTTTGTGTCGTTAAGAAAGGAGACGAAACCACATAGCAACGAGGAGATGGCTCAGGGCGGCAACATACCCTGCGAGAAACTCGGGAACAAACTGAAGTATCTCCCCGGTGAAGAACACATCCTGCGGATACGCCAGTGCGGCTTCGCGAAATCCCGCATCCTCGGCTACTCGAGCGAGTTGACGATATCAGCAAACAAAACACCATCATCCAGCGTTGTGGACTCGGAAAAGATGACTTACAGAGCTCAGCGCCAAAGAAAACCCGGCTGTTGATGGCCGCCACCGCGCGTTTGGCGACATCAAAGAAAGGCAGCTTGGTCCAACCGTCTTTTCATGGTTGAAACGGGAAGATTAGCATTCGAAGACAAGATAGATACGCTCGTTAAGGGCTGTGTGCCGGAGGGTCCATACCTTGTTGACGCGCAAAGCTGCTGGCCATATCTCTCTGGAGCGTAGCGTGCATGGCTTATCTCAAGTCTGGCATCACCCGAGGGACGTTTGCCGTAAGTAGGGTGCGCAGAACTCTGAAGTGCATGCTACCGTTTGCTGGCATCTGCTCGTGGACTTCAAAGCCGAACATGGTGTGCTTGGGCTTGAACATCTGTACAAATAATCTCCTTGTTAGAACCTCTTACTCCCAGATATTGGAAACTCATCAAGGCTCGCGCGACTCACGTCTTTGGCCACTGCATGGAGCGAGAGCTCCGTTTCAGGGGCCTCTGTGAGCTCTTTGATGTGGTCATTGGAGGAGAGAAAAACCAAGTAGTTTTGTAGCGTCGGCACATAGTAAGGGTGTCCCTTGCTCTGTACAAAGTAAGCGAGCCACCCAAGAAAGAGAACCTGCTCATGGCCGAGTACTTGATAGAGAGAGGGAGAGGGAGAGAGAACAGATACCTCGCGATAGTATTCGGCAATGATTTGAGGGCCAAAGGTCATGAACCTGAGAGCTATGCTGTAACTATTCCATGTGCCAAAGCGAGGACCAGATGACTATTTTTTACAGATTAGTGTTAATGGTTCTGCTTGACAAACATGACCAAGACTTCGTGGACAAGGGAGATTATCTCACCATTCGGTGTTGCTGGATTTCAAGGCTTCTGGTGAATATCTTGAAAAGTTTCCAGACGAGTAAAAAGACGAGGACGCCCGAAAGCCAGTAGGCCTGGGCCCTCCATATGAGCATTGATGACATATTATGCTAGTATGGCGGATCGGTAGCAATTTCGGAGAAAATACAAGAAGAGATCATAGAAAGCCTCAGACGTAGATGGAACGAGAAGACGAGTCAACATGGCACCTTATACTCGACGGTCTAAAGGACGGATGTAGTGATAGACGAGCTGGCTGACTGCCACCCAATGACACCGTCCTGACTCTCGAGACCCGGCGAAGGCAAAGTCTGAGCAGGCAGGCTGGCCCTAGGCGGCTCGACGTAAGGCCTCTGATTCCATCTTCCTAAAACATTCCAAGGTGTCCGCCTAGGGCATAAGTCATATCGCAGAACGTGAGTCCTATTCGAGGTCGTAGAACATGCACGGGAGCGGCACGGTCTGACAGTCACTCTGTTTGACTGTGGGCCAAGGTACTCATTGAGTACCTGGAGGCGTCGTGATATCGCTTACATGTCGTCAACTCAAATGTGATGCTTACCACAGCCCCGAGTCCGAGTTAACCCACCAGACGTATCTCAAGGCATCAGCGTTTCCTCATGCACACAAGAGCTCCACTGCTTGCTAGCGGATATCCAACTTGAAGAGTGATACCTACCAACGCTTATACAACGTCAAGGGGGACTGGGGACCTGACTGAAACGGCATGCTGCCGCATCTAATGTGACATGTAATCCGCGACTGCTCCTACCCGTGCTTGATCCCCAACCCGGAGTTGTTGGTATCATGACAGAAGTCCCGGAATGTTGCATCTTCAGTATTAGCGTGCGTCAGTAGTTCACAAATGTACCTTAACGGTGCGCAAGCGAACCCTTGTGTCTTGTTCGAGGAAACAACTACTGACACTTGGGATTATTTAAGGACCTTTTATTCAGCCTAGCTAACCAAGTCGAACATGCACGGCCATATACTCTATCTACTCGGACTTGTGGAGACAGAACATCTTCCAACCCTCTCAGTTCCTCAGTCATTGCCGACGACCCGACGACCACTGCGCCACGGACGACGCAAAGGGAAATATCCGTACCAACATGGTTTCCGCAAACACGCCGTACGCGGAGCTGCTTCTTTTCGAGCTGATTCTGACGGTCTCCCTTGGCCTTCCGGTACCCCGCAAGGCAGGCAAGTCGACCCGTCTGACCTGCTTCGTCATCCTGGCGGGCCTCTACCTGCGCATCATCACTTCGACGACAACTGGAGACGCCGTGTCGGACTGGAGTCTGGCCTTGGCCATCACCCCCCAGCTTGGAAAGGCGTTGGACATGCTCGTTCTTCACGATGCCGAGCGTGAGTTCTGGAAGAGGTCACAGATCCGACCAGGGGCTACCTTAGCCGGCGGCGGGACGGCCTGGAACAAGTTGCTGTGGGGATCAGAGTTGATCCATGTTCCCAGAGGTGTTGGTTGGAACTGGGAAGTGCCCTACGTGAGCTACGCGGGCACGCAAACCAAACGGTACGCACTGCCTTATTGCTAACATGTCTTGATGTTATGAGAATACACATTCGGGGATCCAGGAATTCAGGAGCGGGGCGGGACCGTAGCCTAGGTGGGCAGGGATCAGGGATCAGGGGTCAGAGGGCCCTTGATAATACTCTCATCTCATAGCTTATACACACACACCCACACACACACACGTATTCGTTCTACCACCGTAGGCTAACATCGGTATCGCTGACCTGCAGGACCTTCCTTTGTTCTCGCTTTGTGCGGATCCTCGTGTCCTGCGTCCTGCTCGACGGCCTGGCACCCTGGATGCCTTCCTCCCACCACCCGCTCCCACTCAGCGCCCTGGCATCGGGTTGGGCCTTCGCCGTCTCGTCGTACCTGCACCTATCGCTCATTCACAACGTCCCGGCCGTGGCCTCAGTGCTCCTCGGACTCTACGCGCCCGTCGATTGCCCGTACATCATGGGCCCTGTCCGGGCCATGGCCTCCCTGCGAGGCCTCTGGGGTCGCACTTAGCACCAAGCTGCCCGGCGCCAGATCACCAGCCTGGGCAATGCCGCCGCCCACGGCGTGCTGAGGTTGCGCCGCGGCGGTCGAATAAGCGGCTACGTCAAGCTATTTATCGGGTTCTTCCTGGGAGGCGCCACGCACGCCGTCGCCGGCTTCATGGCGGGGAGGGCCCTGAATCTAGATTCAGATCTAGATCCTTCTCCCTCGCCTTCACCTTCGTCTTAGTCGTTCCTCCTGACGGCGGGTAACCTTCTGCCACACATCGACTGCACAGCGGCCATGCGTTTCTTCGGTTTGCAGCTAGTCGGTGTCCTGCTGGAGGATGCCATCTTCACCCTGTTGCTAAGCCGAGGGTTGCTGCGACGCGACTAGCGACGTAGACCCACGGCAAACGGCAAGGATCCTTAGGAGCAGGAGGGCTTGACGGGAGACTCGGTGGACGACAAAATCGCTCTTAAGACCGACGCGGAGGAGGCAGAGACCTTGGACGTGGGAGCATAGAGGCTGCTAGGCTTCGTCTGGGTAGTTTTCTAGCTATCCTTAACGCTGCCGCCGTACGTCGAGAGCATTCGACGATCCGGAGCCCTCGACACGAATTTAGCGCCGGTAAGTATCTAGAAGCACTTAATGCCGAACTACCAGGGTTAGGTTATGTAAGCGACATCCATAGCGTCACCCGGTCAAGCATTGTAATCGGATGGCTATCCTCAGTGATTAGTGCCGTGATTTGTCTTATCGAATCGAAGTAAGCTGTACCCCCCCTGCTCCATTCATTACAAGAGAGATATTGAATTAGGAACTTTGAAGTCGTTGCCTCCCATCCTCCATTGCATCTCCATGCTGTCTGCCAGGCTCTAGCTATACATAATACCTATTACGTGTTTCTTGGGTAGCTAGTAAAAGCCGCCACAGCCTCGCACAATATTGTGCCTACATGACAACATGTCAGGATTCGCGTCATATCCGGCCGGCAGCTAGATCTCTACTGCTTGAGACGCTGCTTTTCCTCGTTCTGGCGCTTCAGCTCTCTCCTCTTGGCGCCTGCTTCGGGGCCGGCGACAGTTCCCATCAAGACTGCAAAGCGAGTCAGCGTTACGACATGGAGCGGCTTGACTCGACTCTGAATCAAGACAAGGCCAGAAAACTTACTGTCCCAGTACCGGAAGGAACTTGAGTAGTTGCCAATAAAATACCGATGGTGGTCATCATGCCAGTCCGAGCCGCCCCAAAGCGGGACCAAGCGGCGGAGGCTCCAAGGGAAGTCGTATCCAGAGTGGGCATCGATGGCTTGGAACTGACGAAGAGTGACCCATGCGATGACGGTCAACAGATGGACGTTTCCGGCCATGAGGGAGATGAGCAGAGGCGAACCAATGGTCCCGGCACCCAAGAGAAAGGTCTCCCAAGGACTCGCATACTCGGCGGCCAGGCCAAAGGGTGCGGCGTAGGTGTGGTGTATGCGGTGCACTTTGCGGTACATGGGACCCCAGTGAAGAAATCGGTGGATCCAGTAGTGGTAGGCATCCTCCAAGATGAAGAAGCAGAGTATTTGGGCGGCCATGACCTTCCACGTCGGGAACGGCACCTGCAGTTCAAGACCAGCGAGCTCGCACAGGGGGTGGAAGAGGAGGATCAGGGGCATCTCGACGAGGAAGTGGATGAGGAGGATAAACTTGGTGCATTCCCACTGCTGGGCGGCCGACGGCTGCTTCGCCTCCTGGATCTTCCAGCGCAGGAAGATGCTGGGCAGGGCATCCGCTATGACCCAAGGGAAGCAGCGGCCGAAGTAGACTATCTCGTGAGACCAAAACGTCAAGATGCCTGTGGCGACGATGCCATTCTTCCAGTAAGCATAGTGCGCCCACCAGAGGCGCTCCGCTGTTGACAATTCTGGGAGCTGGTCGGCGGCGTATGCAGCAAGCTGCATAAAACTGCTACCCGCCGTTTCGTTGGAAGCTACAAGCGAGCTGCTGTTGGTGCGAAAGAAAACCGGGTCATGTCAGCTTCATCTACAGCTGCGAGATCTTCCGTTCCAGGTTCGAGTTCGGGTTCAGGTTCAGACGGGGCAACGTACGCGTTGAGGCCAAGTGAGGCCATGGTCTTGTGTAATGCTTGCTTATATGTATGGAATGACCAATGATGATAATGTGATGGTGGTGATGATGAATTCAAGAGCCAGGTGCTCAAGTTATTCCCAGCCCCTAGGGAGAGATATATAAATGATTAACATAAATAGGGGGTGGCGAGACTAGAGAAGAGACGAATTGAATCGAGTCGGTGAGCTTGCAACCTGGAAGTTGAATCCAACGGCCTGCAACCTCCCAAGCTCATTATATAATCGTTCGGGTTGGGTCATGGGACGATCCGGAAACGCCGTTCCCGTGGACCTCAACGCCGTTTCTGCCCGGTTATTACATGTATTTACTCATCAATGGACAGGATCCAAGCATGGATGCAAAGTGTGACATGTTCTTAAGCAAGATGGAATCGGAAACCCAGCCAATAAACACACATCGCAGGGATACACTAACTGTAAACACACTAGTCCCAGCCAGGGGGGCCGCCCCGGCTCGTCATTTAACAACCAACGCGAATGGTTGTTTTATCATACATATTGTCCTACTGCGTAACTTGGCGGCAGGGTACTTTCATAACCATCGCCAATCTGTTGAGACCCCCCTGCCTGGCTTACCCTGCCTATCTTCTTTATGCAATAGTAAGTAGACCGAAACACGTACGTCTAAGAGTTGTTAAAGCAAGTCTCCCGGCCGCGAGGGAACGCAGCTGGCAAACATCCGTCTTGTGAACACTGAATCCGTTCTGTATTATTTCAATTTTCGCCATGGCAGGAGCAGTGTTCCCTGTTGCTTTGGCCACCTCGCCGTTGTGGACAACAGTTCGAAGCGCCAGTCCAGCGACACTCAGCTTCGTTTTCCTCTTTCTCCTTCTCCTCTGCAGGCGGCTGTGGAAATTCTACCTCGTCCCCAAACTGCACCCGGAAGAGCCTCTGGAGTATCCGTATTGGATCCCAGGTACGGAAAACATCCTTTCCTGTGTAGCTCCAAGACAGCCATTGTGTGTATCCTGATCACCGACTGATAGCATCTGTCGTCGCTCTTATTAGTTCTCGGTAGCGCAGTATCTTTCTTTCGCGACTCTCACGGGACATTGACCCGCGCACGGTGACCAGCTCTCCAACCCATGAATGATGAGTAGGATAGAATCTGTCCCGATTCGGAGACTAACTCAACCCTCCTGCGTAGCAAACATTTTGGTGACACGAGACGGCCGTTTGCTTTGAACGTTGCCAACCAGCTACTCTATGTCCTGACCTCGCCCGCGGATGTATCCGCCGCGTATAAGAACACGGAAGCCCTGACGTTTGACGTCTTTGTCCGTGATGTCATGGTCTCCTTTGGCGCCTCCGAGTCCGCCGTCGACGGGATGTGGACGTACCCCTCGAGCGACGGCACGGGGTTCCAAGCCTCCATCCCCAACCCGGAGAAGCTGTGCCTCGCCCTGCTCGTCCACGACATGCACAAGCGCCAGTTACAACCGGGGCCGGAGCTCGATGACCTCGGCCGCAAGTTCCTCACCCTCATAAGCGGCAACCTCGTCTGGGGTCGCATCTCCGGGCCGTACGTGGCCGAGGGGGAGCCGGGTTCAAAGGTGGTCTCGCTAAAGGGCTGGTGCCAGACTGTGCTTCTCGACGCCGCCACGAGGGCTTTTTTTGGAGAGGCGCTCCTGGAGGCGAGTCCTGACCTCCTCACAGACTTCTGCGACTTTGACGATAACAGCTGGATGCTCATGTACCGGTACCCCGCCTTCCTCGCTAAGAAAATGAACAAGTCAAAGCAAAACGCAATCAAAGCCCTGACGGCATATTTCGACCTGCCCATCGACAAACGGCCCGGCGCCGCGTGGTTTGTGACATCCATGGAAGCGGAACAAAGAGCCTTGGGCATCGGGTCCCGCGATATCGCGACCCTGCTTCTGATGGTATACTGGGTGTACGTTTTGCTACTCCTTCCAATTCTCCCCTCTCGTTATGCGCGTGCCCTGACTGACCGCCGATCGGAAACCAGCGTCAACTCCAACACATACAAGCTCTGTTTCTGGATTATTGCCTACCTGCTCAGCGATGCGGAGCTTCTCGCCGCCGTATCCGACGAAACGGGCCCTGCTGTGCAAGAGAACGTCGACGTCGACATGTCCTACCTTCTCGAGCGCTGCCCTCGCCTGAACGCCGTGTACGACGAGGTTCTCCGCATCACCAACTCGTCCAGCTCGGTGCGAAATGTGGTGAACGACGTCGCAGTCGGCGGCCTGACCCTCCGCAAAGGTAACAACGTCATCATCCCCTACCGGCAGCTACACTTCAACGAGGCCTTCTTCGGTCCTACAGCGTCGTCGTTCGACCCGGAGCGCTTTCTCAAGAACCCGGCGCTGGCCCGCAGTCCCAGCTACCGGCCGTTCGGTGGCGGGGCGACGTACTGCCCGGGTCGCTTCATTGCTCTTCAAGAGGTGGCTGCCTTCATCGCGCTGCTGTTGCACCGTTATGACGTCTGGCCGTGTAAGGAGCGCAATGGGAAATTTCCGGTGCTCGAGGAGATGAAGCCCTGCCTCGGCGTCATGGGCCCCGTGGACGGTGATGATATCTACCTGCGGGTAGCAACTAAAAAGGGTGACTAGATAACTAGATGCTGTCTTTCTTGATGGATTCGAAGATACTACTTTCACTATGTTTCTTTCTGAGAACGAGAATATAGCATAAAATGTGTCATGAACAAACAGGTTGATCGCGCTATGCAAGTAGCGAACGATTATTACAATACTGCGATGTGATTCGAAAACCATCCCAAGTCAATAATTATTGAATAGTCATGCATTATGACTTATCAGCTCTTTTCAGGTACGGACTGTTGATAGGATGGCTACCTAGTCGCCAAACATGTCAGATTCTATCTGCACTCCCCCAATCCGCAACTCGCAACCCGAGACCCCTTGACAGCATCCGCATACGGATACGATTGCAACCGAGATTCCATCTGCAAGTAAAACCAAGCGAAACGGTATATACCCATGTGTTCGCTTTTTTAAACGGGGCATCTCACCCCAGCAGCAGAGCAACACTTTTCACTTGTCAGAATTCGCACCCAGATAGGTACTGTCAGCATATGGTTGCAACACCGGACCCCCCTCCATGGTGCATATAGAAAAATGACGAATCACGGGCTCGGTGTGAGCAAACAAGAAAGGGCATAAGTCCGCGGCGGTAGTGGTCCACCTTTTCTTTCAAAGTCCCAAAGCGGAAAATGCCTTGGAGGCGGCACAGCATCTCGCCAAGAACAGTCGTGAGCGTTGGTATCGTTGATTTTTATTTTATTTTGTTCTCTAACGCAGAAAGCCCATCGATGATGGCCATTTTCATGGGTGTCCAGGGAAAATGAGGCGTCCGGAAGTATTTAGTAAGGCTCAGCTCATCTGCGTGGACTGTATGCTACATGAATACACTAAACACAGGCAGCACACGCACCTCGTTGCAATAACACGCGAGGGTACCTCCAGGTCTGGTTCTGCCTAAACAATAGAGAGATCCTTTTTCCTTACGCCTTCGATTCATTTGCTTTTCCCTTGGAGTTTCTTTTCACCCGCAATAGACAGCGTCTGCTTCACGCGGTACTGATGCTTCTTTTCCCCCTTTCGTGGTGGCATATCGCTGCTGGGTTGCTCGTCTCTGGAGTTGTTTACTTCTGCACTCTACTCCACCATGCACGCTCCAAAGTCAAAGGTCTAGTAAGTTGGCTCATCTGCTGTCTTCCCATCTCTCAAGCGGTAGAGCTTCGTTGACAAGGAAAACCGGAAAGCCTGGTCCCCCCCATCACTGGCTGTTCGGCAGCCTGCTGGCCATGCACAAGGTAACCAGCAGGCTGCCTCGAGACGTCCACGGCCATACCTACGCGTACTACTTACAGAAGGAATATGACCTTCCCAACATTTTCTACCTCGACCTGTGGCCGATCGGGCCACCTACCTGTGTCATCATGGACCCCGTGGCGGCGGCATAAGTCACCCAGGAGTATGCGCTGCCAAAGTTCCGAAATATGGAGAAGTATCTAGAGCCCATGATCGACGCAGATAATATAGTTTCTCTAAGTGGCCCGGCGTGGAAGAACCTGAGATCTATGTTTAACCTGGGCTTCTCCTTGGGTCACTTGATGACCCTCGTCCCAGGTATTGTAGATAATGCGGCCACCTTCGTAGATACCCTGGGTTGGCTTGCTGACGTGGGGAAGACGTTTTCTATGGAAGAGGAGACGACAAAGGTCACGGTTGATATTATTGGCAAGGTTATCTTGTAAGATTACCTAATAGCAACAACACTAAGAGAAGAAGAAAATCCCTTGCTGTCTAGATGGCTTCTGTCTCCTGAAACTCGAATAACGCTAACGCGTACTTTTAGGGATGCTGACCTTGATTGTCAGCGGACTGAAAATGAGCTTCTCAAAGCTTTTAGAAGTTAGGCTAATTTACTTCTAGGAAACTCGTCCTTTGCGCTGTTGATGTTGTATGATCTAAGGCGGTGTCTTTTCTAAAGGCGGAACACCCGTATTATGGATGACTACCTCTGGAATCGCCTGTATGACTGGTTCTAGAGGAAGGATAAGGTCTCTAGCGGGGATTAGAGAAACGTTATTGACCTGGCAATGGATGCATACTAGGATGCGTCTTGTTCGACTCGCGCCGATCTATCGTCCACGGACATGGATCTGGACCCTGTCTTTGTTAAATAGGCTGTTATCCAGATTAAGGCGTTTATCTTCGCCGGCTACGATACCACCTCGTCCACTATTACCTACATGTACCACCTCTTGGCCTCTAACCCCGACTGCCTGCAGCTCGTCCGTGAGGAGCATGATAGCGTTTTCCGCGGCGCGTCCTCGGCTGAGACCGCGGCGGCCATCCGGTCGAACCCGTCGCTGGTGAGCAACGCGAACCTGCCCTACTCCCTCGCTGTGATCTGCGAGACGCTGCGCCTGTACCCGGCTGTATTGGCCGTCCGCACGGGCAGCCTGGATGTGTCTATTTCTGAGCCTGAGACGGGCTGCGTCTACCCGACGGCGGGGTTCATGGTATGGGTGGTGCACTACGCGATGTACTGGCGGTCGGACCTGTTCCTGCTACCCCTGGAGTTCTGGCCGGAGCGCTTCCTGGCGGACCCGCTGGCCCCGTTCCCTAACCTAGTGCCTAAGGACGCCTGGCGGCCATTTGAGAAGGGCCCGCGCAACTGCATCAGCCAGGAGCTTTCCGTCCTCGAGATTAAGGTTATTATGGCCCTAACCGTCCGCTTCTTCGATTTCGAGGCAGACTACCCCGGCCAGGGCCGCGATGATACCCCGTGGGGGAGCGCCGTTTGATAGGGCAAGCGGGGTGCGCGAGCGGCGGAGAAGAGCTGCAACGGAGAGGTCCGGAAGGCTGGCTTAGAGTGGAATTAAGTTGAGGGCGAGAGGGCTTACCAGATTCTCGTCGGATCGGCGAAGCCTAAAGACGTATTCCCCTGCAAAATCCGAAAGATGGGCAGGAGCTTGATGAAGGGTTCATCTTAGATGGGATAATATGGCTTCGCGGCGTTAACGTCCCACACCTACTTTCGGACCACCCCTACTTCCGGACCACCTATTTTTGATGCCCTCATATTAATACACATCAACTTCAACCACTTTTTATATGTATTATGATGCCACGATGATGTAACTTTTGCTATTACTAGGGTTTTTAGACTTGCTGGATTTATCTATACTATTTTCAAGTTCGCCCGCCTCGATTTAAGCCCTCTAAATAGCCTCAATATCAGTAAACTTTGAATTTGGGCTTATTTTAACCTTCTTGCGTTTCCTAGCCCTACTAGTATTAACCTCTACCTATAGTGCCTCAATCTTTTATTAAGCTACTACTAGTTAGTATGCCTTCTTATTAAAGCCTTTTTAAACCTTCTGAAAAAGTAGGTGCTATATATGCTTATTGTTATCTAGCTTGCTGAATAGGTTGAACTGATTCTAAAGCTTATTCCTCTTTTTGGGGGTTAACTAAGGGACTACTGATATATCTGCTGCCTATTTTTCGCTTGCCTTGCTATTAGAGAGCTTTTTATAGACCTAACTAGCTGGTTTAGTAGGGGTTAATATATTTTTAAGTAATAGAGGGCTTATGAGAGGTCTAGCTATACTAATAAGCTATGAACTAGTCTATTTCTAGCTACTAATAAAATTCTTACTTATTAGGGCTATTTTATATGCCTTACTATAGTAAATAATAAAATTCCTCTTACTTATAATTATATTAGTATCCTATTTAGTTAGTAATTTAAGCTCTTTCTTATATACTGCCTTAAGGGGCCTAAAAACTAACTAATTAAGTAGCTAGAGGATATATAATATATATACTAATAAGAATAGTAAGTATATCTTATTTCTAAAGTATATATATATAAAAGCAGTAGTCTTATAGCTTCTATAACTATTTAAGATTAATAATCTAACCTCTAAGAGATCTCCTAGCTAAGTTAAAGGGATAAAGACCTCTATTAACTATTTAATAGCTATAGAGTTAGAAGTCTACCTATTTTCTATTACTATAAACTTCTAGGATTTATATAGTATTAGATCTAGAGGGAACTACTACTACTAGATATTCTTACTCTTATATATAATAAGTAGAGGTAGTACCTTACTAGTTATAGAGATATACTTAATTAAAGATATCTAAGTATATAATTTAAGCTATTTCTTATAGATAGAATAAGTTTCTAATAAACTAAGAATAAGCCTATTTAATCCTCTACCTTCTAGAATACTAGTCTTATTTATATTATATTAATTAGAGGCCTTAATAGCTATAATTTTAGGTATAATAAGGTATTTAAACTATTGCTTAATTATATTAGTTAAGGCTCTATTAATGCGCTAGGAATCGATTGCTCTGCTTCTTTGGACCCTTATAGATAGGTTTCTCTTAATAAAAGACTGCACCTAGTTCTTTCCAAGAGGCTAGGAGTCTCTATAGACCTATAGGATGCGTTTAGCAAAATCCTTAAGCTGCTAATAGGTTGGAGGTAGGCTTAGGGCAGCCTGGATTTGAACCTATTTAGCTAGATGACTTTCCTGGGCTGTAGAGAGCTTTTGTAGATCCGAAAAGGCAAGATCTCGTGGCTTGGCCCCTTGAATTCGACGTAGTAGAGTGGTCTTTGGCATACTATACTATAATGAAGCTTTTCGTAGGCTAGTACTAGCTGCAATAGCCTCAAGTGCCTGAGAAACTTCAACTTCGGTATAATGAGCTATCTGGTAGTTATTATGCTTTATAGAAAATCTGGTAATAATTAGATGAAGAATGGTGATGTTATTTAAGTTTGAAAGTAGCGGTATGCATTTTTGATGAGGTATTTTGAGGTGGTCTGGATGTGGGGGTGGTCCGGAAGTAGGTGTGGGATGTTACTTGTTGTTCTCCCAGCCCAGGTCCGGGGAGGTGCCTTATAGTAGCCAGGGTGCAAGCCAGAACCGACTTAGGGAAGAGTGTCAATTAGGGGAATGTCTCTGGGCTTGAAGTCGACTAGTTGGGTAAGCCGCGGCTCAGCCTAACAATGCTTTCTACTTCAACGCGCACCGAGCAACAAAAGCAGCTAACAACCGCAACTGGTTTCCACGCGGCTTGGCTCCACTTTTGTATTTCTGGGTGCACTACAACCGTGCAATGCGAACATGATACAGCTGCGACTGAAATCAGTTTCTAGCTCGCGACATCTTGTTATGACCCAACAAGGACCAGGGCGTGCCCCACTAGCACCTGGCGGCTACAGCGCACTATAAAAGCAGGATGGGATGGAACATGGGAGAAACCTCAGAAATGGAAGAACTATGGTATAAGTCACGTGACGATAAGAGATTAGACGATAAGCAGATAAGGATATGTTGGATATTCTGAATAGCCAACATATCCAGATAAAGAGAAGCAGTTAGGACTTGTATATAGGATTGACTTGAGCTGGGCTTAAGGACAGACTTCCATAGCTTCTTCAGCAATTAACTTCGTATTAGGATTCACTTCCGCTTTTAGCTATCACCTTGACAAGCCTACGATTGATCACCGAAGCCTTACCTTACCTATGATTGATAGATATAGCTTCTAGGAAGTTATCCAGACTTATGACACTGTTACTGAGTATCGCAGCCTCAACTTCTGCAAACATACCCCTACGACTAGCTGGCCGTAACACTTGTGCACTTTGATGACAGGACTTCCGAAAGGAGCTAAGATTATGCAGACCGGATTCCGTAATCACAAATATTAGCGATAAGGTTGGTGCAGGAATGCATTATGACTATGTGCACTATAGTACGTTATGTATAGTAGAAATCGAATTTGGTTTCCGTTTTTGTAGATAGGAACTTTTCTGTATATAGATGTTTGTGGATCCGTTTGCTGATAGGGTAAGTCGACCCACCCCCTTTTAGCTACCCCCCCTATTTGGCTACCCCAAAATTCAGTTCCAGCTACCACATTAAAACCCTACCCTCAATATTCAAACCACTACAATAATTACAAAAATTGTCTAAATGCATTTCTTTTTTGCATACTTATTAATCGATATGTAATGGTCTCGTATACCGAAATAGAAGTTGCTCAGGCTCTTGAGGCCATTGGAAACGGTCTCTCAGTTAATAGGGCCTCGATTGAGTTCGGAGTTCCAAGGTTAATACTTCGCAATCGTAGGAGAGGCTACCAGATGAGAGCAGCAGCTTTCGCAGACCTTTAGAGGCTTCCTCCTTGGCAGGAAGACTAGCTGGCCTAGTGGGTTCGAATTCAGCATAATCTGGGTGTTGCACTAACCTATGAGTAGGTTAGAGAATTCGCTGAGCGAGTTCTGAGATCCTAAGTGTTACGACCCGTTATGCAAGGATAACAACCAACCAAACCACCTAGGCATCAGACGGCTAGGGCAGGACATTTGTACTGCAGGATCACGGGAACGTCAGGATGCCCACGGTACGGAAGAACTATGGTACAAGTCACGTGACGATAACATAAGACTGAGCGTGCAGAAAGAACCACTGAGCGCTCACCCGCGACCACTAAGCGCTCACCCGCAGTCACTAAGCGATCACCAGTACCCAATCAGTGATCAGTGACGAGGGTGAAAAGGACCATTCGGGACTTGTATATAGTATGGACTTGGGACTCCCAAGAACAGACTTCCATAGCTCTTCAGCAATCAACTTCGTGATTACCCCAACAGGTACTCTCAGCTTCATCTTATACTGCGACCCCCTTGTGAGGACTACGACTGATCACCGTACTCCTGGAACCCCAAGATTCATTCAGCAACACAGCATAGCAAGACCACACTGTCAACCTAGCGTCATCCCTCAGCTTCTGTTAGCAGAACCCTACCGTCGGATAGCTGACCGTAACACTAAGGGGGTATTAATCCTCTTGGGAAGCGGTGGATTGATGCTTTTTTAAGTAGGAATCTATCAATTAAGGTCTAGAGAAGTCGTACTATTGATTCAAGGCGTCTTAATGGGGCTACCACTGATGTAATTAAATCCTGGTTTAGATTACTCGATATACCAGAGATTAGCGATATCAAGCAGGCTAATAGGTATAATATGGATGAGACTGGCATCCTTGATGGCAAGGGCTTTAATGGCTTGGTCTTGGGTATGGTAGAGACTACTGTAGTGTATAAAAAAGAGCCTGGTTTGCGTGCCTGGGTGTCTATTATTGAGTATATCTCTGCTGATAGTAGAGCCATCAAACCACTGGTTATCTACAAGCGGAAGATAGTGCAGCAGTAGTGGTGTCCTCTTGAGCTTGAACTATATGCTGGTTAGGAGTTCATAGCAACAGATAATAGGTGGACGACCGACCAGACTGCCCTTAAGTGGTTGGGAAAGGTGTTCTTACCATAGACTAAGACCCCCCCCCCCTTATGGGGCTCAGCACACTCAATAAGCCTCGACTATTGGTTCTGGATGACCATGGGAGTCATATGACGACAGGATTTATGTGGGAGTGCTTTAGAAACAACGTCTACTTATTGTTCTTGCCACCACATACTTCCCACGTCCTTCAGCTACTGGATATGGCTGTCTTTGGACCTATTAAGTCTGCCTATAGGAAGGAGCTTAGTAAGGAGGAAATAGTAGATAGTTCTACTATCGTTGGAAAGTGGTACTTCTTGAGCTGCTACTAGATGGCTCGTTTGGCCGGCCTGATGTCGTCTAATATATGAAGTGGGTGGAAAGCAACTGGACTATATCCTCCCAGTATGGCTAAGCCACTTACCAGTCCAATAGTCCTGCCTAGCCCAGTCACACCATCGAAAAAGACTGCTGATGCTGGGCAAGTGACTGGTAATACCAGAAAAGCAGTTGGCTGGGCATCAGCGACGTCTATTATTAACTGGTTAACTCCCAGGAAGGCTAGCGAGCTCTATGGTTAGTTGAAGCTATTTATAGAGCTTAGTCCAGACCACAACACTTAACGACTGCTGTTTAGAAAGGTGAAAAAGGCCTTCAGCGAGCAGGCCTACCACTTGGCCACATCTCGGTACCAAGTTCGAGTTTTGGAAGCCCAAGTCGATCGGTTAAGGCCCAGGAAAAAGAAGAGTATACCAACAGACCCAAACACCAAGTTCGCAAACATCTGGAACATACAGAGAGCTCAGGAGGATTCTAGCGACCGTCTAGTTAGTCCCAGTCGACTCGCAAGGGTTGAATTACCCGAGGATAATTTTGATTATACTATTGTGGCAGTGGAAGCCAGTCAAATAATTGAGTGTAATTGGTGGCGATGTTTTGATACCATGATCATTGGGGTGGCCAAATGGGGGGGGGGTGGCCAAAAAGGGGTGGGTCGACTTATATAACAAGGCCCCCAGGATACCTTCTTGATGACCTCCATAGCCGAAGTCAGAAATTGCTGTTACTGTCGGATTGGAAGTCCAATTCGACCTCGAGGCTGGGCAGCGCAGGGGTCAAATACGACCCCTGAATAGATTCCCACGGCCCACTCAACCTACGGTTGGAACCTCCCTTTTACATACTACGCAGAATCAATCAATAAACAGCAATTGACCCTTCGTCACCCACAGAGCCTATTGGTTCGAACCAACTACCCTGTGATAGGAATACCAACAGTTACACTGTGATCGTGGATTAGACCCATGTTGCATAATCCAATATCCACAAACGGCGAAGTCAAGTGCAGTCTGTACAGTATGCAACATGGGTCTAAACTAAGAACACAGTGTAAAAGCGATTCTGGCTTTACTGTGGAGGTCATCGACGAATGAACTCGATGGGTCTCAGTATGTATCCTGTCAGCAAAGAGATCCACACATGTCCGTGCACAGAATAATTCCTATCCGCAAAGACGGAAACCAAATTCGATTTCTACTGTATACACATACATACTGTTGGAATAGGACTACGTTAGGCAGCAGGAGGTTGCTACCGCGGCTTCTAGGCAGCCACGGTCTGCTCCAGCCACAGTGGGTCGTGTGGCTTAGCCACACGAGGGCATACCCGGACTTCCTACCGCTGCTGGCAGCTAGCTAGACTTAACAACAACATCAACAAGCAAGCAATATTACCACAGTCAGTCGGTAATCGTTGCTACCAACGATACTTGAGTATCCCCTTTTTCACCTGTGAATCCAACACATACATACATACATACATAGTTTATTACGCCCCAGCTAAGCTATTAAGGGCCCAGATGATTATCTACATGATCTCCACCTTCGTTCATATGCTTATCCCTCAGAAGCCCATGAGTACAGTCTATCCCCATATGCATTACCTTCAAGGCTCCTTGCCAATGCTGCGGTTGCTCGTGGAGTTAGTAACAGGCCATCTTAAAATTTTTCTCAAAGTGTTCGGCGTCCTATCGTCGGCGGCCGAAACCAGTCCTGCCGTCGGTGACACGAGGGTGCGTGGGGGATGTCATCGGTTAGTGTGTTGATGTAGGTGGTGTGTGGTTTCGCTGCTGGCTGATCTGTGCACCTAGCCTCTCCATACCCATAGCAAATTTGATCGTCTCTTTGACGTCTATGCATGGTGACCAATCATCAGGATCGGACGCGCTCTTTCCTCCGAGAAAGTACGACAGGTTCCCTCTACGCGATTCCGTCTGCTGAAGCATCTGAGTCCGCTGTGCCGTCCACTGTATACAGCGGAAGAGGAAATGCTCTACCGTTTCTGTAGCTTGCCCGCAGGCGCATTGCGCCGAGACAGCCGCACCGATCTGATGCAGATATCAATTCAGTCTTGCCATGCCGGTGCGCAGTTGCGCTAGAATGCTGGCTTCTTTCCAAGAGAGCTCATCATATAGCTCGCCCGTATGCTTCCCTGGTAAAGCCACATCGATCTTCTTCGAATATGCTCACACGTTATTGGGCAAAGCTCCGTACGTCTGCAGCACGGTCTGTAAAGCGATTCTAAGTGCAGTTGAGTAGGCTCTAGTTGCTTTCTTTTGCGGTGTCTTGCTCGGTCTTGTACTTTCCTTTGCTGCTGCTTTAGCCGCTTTCGACAGGTCTGATTCTGTTGCTGATAGAAGCCAGAAGAGTGTGACTCTGTTGCCTTTCCTCTGAAGAGCTTGCACGCCGGCATATAGTTGGCGGATCTCTCGTTGGCCTGACTGCTGCCGCGGGTTAAGGATGGCTAGCACAGCCGCTTTGTTGCGGGTGAACACGTGGATGGCCCGGTAGTCAAGCCTTTGCGGGAGAGACTTCACCGCTTCTGCCAGCGCCGCCAGCTCTGCTACATACGGGTTCTGCTCTGTTCTCAGGCCGAGTGTGCGCGAGGCCTTCATAACGCCACCACCCCCTCTGAATGATACAGGCAGCATTGTAGCCGTTCCGTAGCCCATAACCCCGTTTCTTGCTGAACTTCCCGTCGCTATCCTTACTGCCCACCCGGACTGAATTGCTTTGGTGGCCTTGACCACGTCGTCGTCGACTACTGTATCAATACAGGCTTGCCATGGAGCGATTGAATACCCTTCGATAGTCTCCAGCTTGTCAAGAGGTAGGTCACGATAGGCCTCCGCCATCAACTGGAAGGGTGATGGAAACCGTCTAAAGGCCACCGCCCGCAGGCGTCGAAGCGGATGGGTCTTGGGAAGGCTTCGCATCCGTACCCAGAATGTCGTTGATTTTCTGTCGTATCTCTCTTGCGCTGGTTGTATGCTTGCCTCCGCTTCAGCGACCGCCGTGGCCGCTGTGTTGAAGGTTCCCGCGATCGCTTGGGCGCCAATCCTCTGCATGCACTCGGTTGATCACCCTCATCTGCGCTGCTCGACATCTATATCCCCAGACATTCGACGCGCAGTCCACTGTCGGTGCTACGGCCGCGACGAAAAGCTGTCTGGCCGTCGCGGGAGACAGGCCTTTGAGGCGCCTGGGCCCCAGAACAGCCTCCAACCCTTTTGTCATCGCGTCTGCGATGTGCTTTTCGAACCGTAGCTTCGTGTCCATCGTCACCCCCAGTACTTTGGCGTAGTTCTTTGGTCGGACAGTATCACCTTTAATGACGAAGCTAGTCGAGTCCAGCGGTAGTCTCCAGTTGCGCGTGAAGTGGATGATGGCCACTGACAGAAATATACATGTACCAATAATGCCTAGGAACCTCTCTTTTGTATATGGCGCAATGGTATAATTTTCGGTCTGTCAGCCACCTTGTTCGTCTCAAACGTTACCCCGCTTCGTTGTTCCCACTCAAGTGCTCTGTCAATGATGTTCTGGATGCCTTCCCGGTTTGTTTTTCGCGACCGGCCGGTAACCCACGCCGTGTAGTCGTTGACGAAGGCCAGCGCGCCCCCATTCTCGTCGATTTGGTGTTGTACGAGGTCGGCGTTGAAAAAGAGGAAGAGCACACCATCTTCCTTCGTCCCTCAACTCCGTCGGTACCATCCTCGTCCGCCTGCTATGTCCCATCGGAACAGTAATGACCTTACCTTCTGTCCTCTGCGCCCACGGTTCCTGCACCGCTATGGCCGTGAAGTCACACAACGCCTCGTCGTTCATCAAACTCTCGTGCACTGCAGCCTGTTTCCTCACGTTGAGCTGAAGAATCTGGACCTCCCTACTCATGGGAACGCGGTTTTAGCTTCGGACAGTTCTTGCTGAACGACTCGTGCGGTCCGCCACAGAGCACGCATGTCACAATCGTCTCACGGCATTCACTGTAGTGGTGGCCTGCCTTGGCGCAGCGCCCACACACCTGGGGGTTCACGCACTGGTACGCCTTATGCCGGGTGATCTGCTAGCAGTTGTAGCACTGTTGAAGACGTGGCCTCCGCTCAAACGCCATCGTCGTGCCGGACTCCCCTCCAACATAGAAGAAGCCCTCGGAGATCAGTCTACGCGCATCACTGGCCTTGGTCACGAACACGACCATGGATCCATACGCCTTGGGCATATCTTTCTTGCTCAGCTAGGATATCTCAGCAACTGTGGTTTTATTTTCTCGGATAAGTGCCTCCGCCGCCTCAGCTCTAACGTTACCCATCTCATCTAGTACCTCAGTACGCTTCACAATATCGACCTTCACGGGGTAGAGCTCGTCTTATAGCATGCGTGCTCCGAGACTGGAGTTCTTTTCCGCGATCTGCTTAACTAACTTATACTTAGAATCATCCCGGCAGATGATCCGAATCCTGTCCGAGTTCCTTGGGTCTACCGTAATAGCCCGACAACGCCAGCTACCCTGTCCGTCCATGGCGCGCATCTCCTTTTCCACCGTAGCCCGGATCTGGCCTGCGTTAGGCTTGTCGCTGCCTTTTTCCACCGTAAATGTCTGCTCCCTTATCGAGAAGCATCTGGACGATGTTCTAATGGCCTACGTCTAATGCAGCCTGAAGAGCGTTGCCATGGAAGCCACCTTGAGCGTTGACATCTGCGCCATTGTTGAGAAGCATCTAAACGATTTTATCGTGGCCCTCTAAAGAACCCCAAATGAGTGGTATATTATCCTCATTGTCCCTTGAGTTCAAAGCAGCGTCATCCGAGGTAAGTAGTCTCAATAACACTTCATCATAGCCATTCAATGCAGCCAGATGCACATTCTTGAGGCCATCCCTCTGTTAGTATTAAAAGTTTGTTTGCCAAAAGATTGAGATCCATGTTTCGAATCGCTGATTTGGCATGTCATACAGCCGTAAGATCTGGCTTTGCAAGCCCTTCTCTGGGTGATTTGCATCTCGAGAGTGTGAAGACCAGTGTATTGCAGAATATTCCAAAAGGGGTACTAGGCTGCATCTATATCAGGCTTCCGTCTATCAGCATGCAATTAACCCTCTTGAATATCGCTAAACGACAGATATTGGACACAAACTTGCGTCATTATCGTGTCTGAATCTGGTCTGGTCAGCTTATCAAGATGCATTGATGCCCGAGACGAATTTGCCACAGCCAAATGAGCAGGCAGCGGCGCTTATCAATCAAATCTGCCTTATTACATATACAGGCCAAGGACTCATAAAGCCACCAGAATTTGCCTGGGCGTCAACATCGAGGCATAGTTACCGCGAAGACAGGTAACACAACATCAATAGTTCCCACAGCCCCAGTCTCAAACCCCCCTTTCGAGCCCAAAAAGTAAGCAAGATGTTTAGCCATCATAGCTATCAGTAAATTTGTGCATCCTAAGCGTTGTGATCCTGTTTCTCGATACAGATGCGTGTCCCCAAAGAGAGACTCATTCATCCTCTAAGAGTCAGTCACGCTGGATCTGGGATGCGCCCTCCAATAGCTAGTATACTTGCGGGGACAATTACGTGAGGTGGGAGTTAGGAGGGTTCCGCAAATAACAAAAGAAGGTTATTTGCGCAGGGCGTAATGGGGTAAGCAGAATTCGTACCGCTCGTCAGGTAGTATACTATACTATGCCCCATAAGTGATTATTCATTAGTAAAGATAGAGTATTACGAGCAGGTCAGGGCAACCAACTATGGCACAAGCAAAAGCTTCAATAATAATAACCCCGGCATCATTATCCCCTGTTCTGCACTATATAGTTACGCCGGCCAGCACCCAACTAGTTGGGCCGTAACATGAAGTCCGCCCGTCTATCGAGGTACTAGAGGCGCTGAGACATCACAAAAATTTAGGCTCAACCCCCCATCTTAGGTGCTTCAGGCCCTCATGTGCCCCGATTCGTTCACGAAAACAATCAAAGCGATATATCTTCTTGGAGTAAAAAATACAGTGGTTTCGTTTCTCTATAGTCTGATATAAACTAAGCTTCCAGTACAGGCCCGCCTATGCTAGTCCTCGCATTCCTTTTGGTTCTTTGAACTAGGCTTGCTAGATATACACAAAAAACAGGTAAAGGATAGTATTAGCATTTCAGTACGTTAGTTCATCCAGCAGGGCAAGGACAGAAAAGGACCTCACTAGCAACGCTTAACTACGGGGCAAGGTATCGTCAGAGGGATAACTAGTATAGATCCAGATGCAGCCCTTCCGCTCAATAAAGATATAGGCCTTTGCGTCGCAATCTTAGAAAATACGATATGCTTTCCGGAATAAAGCCTTCTTGCGATAAGAGGACAAGGTTCCTCTTCTCTTGCTCTCCTTTCGTAGACGTTCCGCATCAGGGACTAGCGAGGTCACTGCGGGCTTGGGTGCATCTTGATCCATATTACTATCTCGTAGTCCTTATTGTTCTTGTTACTATCTCGAGCTTATTCTTCAAGACTCTTTTCCCTCTTCCTCAATATCTTCAATTCAAGGTTAGCGCCTTAAATATAATCGAGAAGAGAGTTCCGCCGTTCCAATCGGATTTTCTGGGAAATGAAAGTCATCGCCGTAACGTAGCGTTCGCTACGCCCAGAATAGGCGCCAGGCGCCGCATGCGGGCGATGGAGTTGCCGGTGTCGAATTGGCTGCAGAAGACGGTTTTGGACACTGCGGCGTTAGTATTATATTTCGGAGTTAGTGGCTCACCCGTAACGTGGCGTACTAACATCTTTCAGGGGCGCGCGTGCGCCAGAACAGATAGTTGAGAAACAACGTCAATACAATACAAGATTACACCCAATCTAACAGCTGGCAACACCCACGTAGGCGGACGACGCTTACCGCTAGAAGGCCCGAAATCCGACTGCCCTACGTGGGAATGAGGTCCTAAATGCATCCCTCTACTAGTAGCAGACGCCCATAGGCGGACTCATGTTCCTTCTACTACTATGCTGCTCTAGAGAGGGAGCCCCTAGCAGTTCCGTGGTAGGCCCCTAGAGGCGGCGAATGGTAGGCTGATGTGGCAGGGGTGTCTCCTGATGGCATCTGGGAGCATCCTAATAATAACTTCCCTTGATACGCGGATTATGAATGGGACTGGAGGTGTTGGCGACAGTCTACTGATGAGCCTGGAAACGCATATCTAATTGGTAAACCCCGCCGGGTATCGGAACTTTGAGGATGAGCCACTCATGTATGGGGTGTCGGCGGTTAGGGCCGCAGAACGGGTCTCGTCGCCTACGAGCCTATCAGGAAGGGTCGCTTACATCTCGCCCTCATTGGAGAGTTCGAAAGTTGGTTCTCGAAAGTTAGAAGCAGGTTGTGGGCTGGGTAGTGGTGGTAGTGGTGTGCCTCGCTTAGGGTGTCTGGGTGGGTGTTCGATTAGTGCGGACCGTCGAGCGACGGAGCTGCTCAGTCCAAAACGGCGACTGACCGTTTAGGAACGCATAATCCTTGTTCCGTAATCTTGGGCCATCCTTCTTCACCCAGTGATGGTAACCTACACTAGCTTCACGATGCTGAGTGCCCATAGATAAGCCCCATGAGGGCTAGAGTAGTAGTCGGGTCGGTGACGACCGGCGAATGCCTGGTGTTGTATGTATTTTTGGTCTTCGTCACAACACATTCCTCTCTCTTTTGTCTTTTCTGCAGTGTTCCACGACAGCTAAGACTATTTTTCATAGCCTAAGTCAGCAAGAGTAATTGAAACGTAAGGGACAGCTAAAACGGATATTGGTAAACATGTCCATTACTGACTCAACGCATACGCGGTGTTTGCTGGCTGGTATTACTTTCAAGCAATGCAGCGGCGCACACCACATCGCTAGGAAGTACCAACTGGGACGTACATATCGTCCTATCTATTTACCTTCCTCATAAGCTGTCTGTATACTGAAATAGCTCTCCCTTCTATTTCAAATCTACGGGACAAAGTAAATCTGACAATTCTCCTGGACTATGCTGTTCCATGCCACTCTCATTTCTGATGGCTGGTTGATGAACCTGCCCTGGCCTACGTTGCTGACTCTGACCCATGATCACCCGTGGAGAGGCGGATATCAAGAAGTTGAGTCTTCAGCAATCTCTCGAAGCCACCTCACAAACCACGTTTATTAGACGGGTACTTTCTGAAGACCCATTACAGCTCAGGGAAAGATGCTGACGCTTTTCACACAACACAGCATGTAGAGGTTTTGCATCATAATGAGGTACATGCCTCAGCGCAGTGAGCGCGAGTTCCCTTTGTAAGATGTCAACAGTGTTTGCTGAGATTGCCACCACTGCCGATGTCATGGTTGTCTGTTGAGCAAGTTTTCCGTTTGCGTTTCTTGCTCACATACACATCAAGAACCCGAAGACTTTTCAAAGCTCCCAAGTATCCTAACCATGGAAAGAGACTTGAACCGCGATGCAGCGTTGCCAATTTGATGCTCCGGACACCACAAGCGTTGACTTCATTACAGGAATTATGTCTCGATCTGATCCCAAGGGTGTTCTGGCGAGTTCGAAGTAAACGCAAATAACTAGCGCAGAATTGATTTGATGTAAGCTAACATATGTTCATGCTTGTACATCTGGGATAGACTGAGGAAATAACGTGAGATGTCCTGGATCGAGGCGCTACAAGGAATAGCCGATACACATGAAGTGAAGGAGAGTCCGGCTCCGTTGTACACCAAATACTAGCCACACCTGACACGTTGATAGCTGGACTTCGCTCTTGATCTATGTCTAAGTCACAGCACGTGAGAAGTAGCTCGCTCGCTCGGGCGCTCTGAAGCCCGACAGGCGTGCGGGGAATCACTGCAAATAAGTTACAGGGTAGATTTAAGGGTTGGAAGTGAAGATGTTAAAGGGAAAGCCACGAAAGGTACTTGCGAGTAACTTCTACGATATAACCAGTTCACTGCATATTCAGAATTCAATATGATAATACTAAGAATTCCAGCAAAAAAATAAATAAATCGAGATTGTCGCCATTAATATGACCCTCAGCAGACCCCAGTTCAGCCTCGCTTATTTCCTTTACTCACCCGCCCACGCCACCACCCTTCTCAAAATTGCCTCCCCATCATGTACGTCGTCGATACCCTTCAGCCCTTCCGACGGGATCCATTCTGCACAATCCGACGCGCCTCCCGTCGCAAGTCCGGCAAATATTCTTGCAAGAGCGGCGTCCATTTCCGGGTGGCCTTGGAAGGTGAGAATAGGAGGGTTGTGGGAGAGTAGAACCTCGTTTTGAGAAGAAGAAGATGAGCCAGAAGCGACAGGTGTAAGATATGGCCCGGGGTGGGTTACAACAAGGGCGTGATTTTTTTGAATGTCCTATGGAAAGGTAGAGGCACGTGTTAGTTTTTTTTAATTGGCTTGTAGGAAGATTAGGAGGGTATTGGGTAGGTAGGTCCATACAAGCGATTCAGTTTTGAAGAAAGCAGCGCCTTGAGAAGTGAGAGGGACAGTCTCAACGCCGATTAATTGCCCGCCTCTCTCCTGAGGCACCTGTTCCAACCGCCCCCCAAGAGCCAAGGCAATGGCTTGATGACCCCAACAGATACCCAGTAACTTGGCCTTCTTCTTACTACCTGTATCACTGAGCCCACTTGCTTCGTGGGTTTTCACAGTCTCCTGGATCCAGCCAAGTGTTCGCCGCACCCACTCCGGTCTCTCATTCTCCTCAGTGTGTTTCAAGAGGTTGAATGGTCCTCCTGTCAGAATCACCAGATCGTACTCGGACGGGTCCGGGAAGGCATCGCCGCGAATGGCGGCGTGAGTAGTGATCTCAGTAGCACCTGTTCGGGAGCAGCGGAGGAGGGTGGTGATTCTGGATAACATTTCGCTTCCACCTTGTTCGTCCGGGTCGAAATTTGCGAGGATGGCGACGCGGAGCGCCATTTTGGCTGGTCTGGTGGGAATTCGTTGAGATTGTTCCTGAAGAGTTGTGTGTTTGGATGATGGAGTTCTAAATGAGTTTAGGGTTTCTGCGTTGAATTAATAGCTGATTCATTCACCTGTCAGACGTAGGGGTCCACCCACCTTTATGCCTGAAAGCGGAGAGGGATGCGGCTCTTGCGATCGGCATTACTGGACTTCAGAGATATAGGGGTTAAAGGCAGATTTACTCGCAGATCGTAGCACAAGAGATCTCGCTAGATACACACAAGACAACACACTCAAAAAGAGGCATCTAAAGCACCTTCAGTTACCTTCCGTTAGAAAAGGTTGTATTGGTGAGAGCATAGGGTGTGGAATAATGTGGGCGCAATAGGCGCCATGATGAAGCCCTTCTAAAGTTACGCATAAAGCCTGACAGGCAAACCTTTCCTAACAGAAGACATAACAATAGCAGGATAGAACAACCCATCCCACTGTCTAACGTGAGCCTAGCCGAAATCATGAAACTCTCTCACATTACCTTTTTCCTTCCTGCTAGACTCTCCAGAACCTCCTTCAGGCATCCCACAACATGATCCGCATCACGTTGGCCTAACACCATGTTGCCCACCGTCATCGTAATTTGTAAATTCCCCTCTTTCTTCGGCATAATCAACAAGTTCGCCGTCCTGGAGGGCTTATTGGGCAGACTCCACAGCCCGGTTTCACAGCTCTCTCCATTCAGAGAACACCGCATGCCGTTATCATCCTCAAAATTCTGAAACCTCACAAAACTCCCAAACTGTGTCCCCGGTGACCAGTGGGTACAGTGTTTCGTAATGGTCGAGAGGGACAGGTTTTCTACCGGGAGCGTGGCCACGTGTTGCGATTGGATCTGCTCCAAAAGCGCCCGCGTGCTGACTGGGTCGTCTAGATTGGGTGTGGTGGGTGGTAGAAGAACCCGGACGGGAATGATATTCAGACACGGCCCCACGATCCTGTCTTCGTAGGGGAGCGAGAGTGAGCGGCCGTGGATGACCTGACCGAAGACCACACTCCTTCCGCCTGCCGACTCCTTTTCGCTGGGTTGTTCTGGCAAGAAGAGCCTCGAGAGCGTGAGAGCCCAGGCCAGCTTCACCAACGTTGCCATCGTAGTACCCGTTGGCGCCACCAACGACGCTGTCTCGGTCATGGCTGTCACGGTGGTGAACTCCTCCTGAACGCTTCCCTCACCGTCCTCTTCTCTCTCCACGCCATCTCCGCCGCGCAAAATCCGGCCATCCAATCTCGTCATCTCCGCATCGGCAAGGACGTCTTTCCAAACTTGGTACGATTCATGTGTCATCTTTGTTCTTGTCACGCACTTAACTTGGTCCGAGAACTGCGCGCAGGGAGCTAGAGAATGGCCTGTGTTATCGTCATAGGCGGCCGACAGGTCGTCGATGAGGACCTTGAGGGACAGGCCGTCAAATTGGGCGTGCGGGAGTCTCAGTGCCAAGTATCTCTTCTGCCCGTCACGGAGTGAGAGAAGTTGCACCTGGAATCCTTCGGCGCCGTTGACCGGGGGCCCGTGGGACATCGAATCGGTGGTCAAGTGCTGTTCCAATGACTCGATGTCTTCGTGGTATTTCAGGCCCACTGAGAGGCTGCGGAGGACGAGCTGGACGACGGGGGCAGTGGTGGTGGTGGTGGTGGTGGTGTAAAACACGGTCCGCAGGATCGAATGCTTCTCCGTCAACATCTGGCACGCCCGCTGCAACCTTTCAGTGTCGATGGTGTCCGGAAGCAAAACCCACAGATAGCGCGAGTAAAAGTTGTACAACGTCGTTATTTGGAAATCTGTCGCGGGGAGAGCCAATTCCACCTGCTGCGCCACTTGCTGTGGCAGACCAGGCGGTAGTTCGCATCCCAGGGCCTTTTCGCTGGTGCTTTCGGTGGTCGACGAGGTTTCAGACGAATCTTGAGACGTGCTGTCGGTGGTCGACGAGCTTTCGGACAAGTCTCGAGAGGTGCTGTCTGTGTCTGACTCTGGACAGCAAGAAGCCGCGATCTGTGATAGGATCTGTTGCTTAAAGATCTCGGCAACGCCCAGCCGAAGTCCCTGGCGTCGAGCGAGCGCAGCTACACGCATGGCCGAGATGGAATCACCGCCTATGCCAAAGAAGTTGCCGTTGATGGGCACTTGTTGCGCATCCAAATGCAATACCTGTGCGATGATTTGGATCACTTGGGTCTCATGTTCCGTGAGAGGAACCTGCTCTCCGTCTCCTGCTTGCTCGCGTGCTGTGCGTGTGCGAAGTTGGTACTTCTCCCTGTGATCCTGGCTGCCGAGCAGAAACGTCGATTCTTCCCGTAGCAGCTTGCGGTTCACTTTCCCAGACAAGCTGAGGGGAATGTTCGACAAGGGAAGGAAATACGAGGGGAGCATGTATGAGGGCAGGGTGTCCTGGAGAGAGGTGTAGAGGCTCTCGATGGTGGTGTAGAAGTTGTCGTTGGGGTCCTGGATCACTTCCAGTCCACCCTCCTTTCCGACTTCTCCCCAGTCTCCAAACTCATGCGGCGCGACAAAAGCCACCAAAAATGCTCTCTTCCCTCCTCCTTTCTCCGTGATCTTGACACAATCCACCGCCACCTTGCGGACACTCGAGCACAGCGAGGTGATGCTTTGTTCCACTTCCTCAACCTCGAGCCGCTGCCCGTGTAGCTTGATTTGGTCATCCTTGCGTCCGAGGAACAACAAAGTGCCATCTTCTCTTTGCCTCACGAGATCCCCCGTCTTGTATACCCTGCCAATCTTGCCACCCTGAGCCCCGCCGCGGATCTGGGTCAGCCATGAGGGTGGATTCGAAGGACAAATGAACACAGCATCCGTTTTCTCGGCGTCTCCGAGGTATCCTGACGACACGATGGGGCCTTCGACGAGCAGTTCGCCTATGGTCCCGATCGGCACAAGCTTGTGGTGATCGCTTTGGCTGGCCACCCACGATACGGCGCCGGGACTGCGACCGATACACGCCGGCGGTGTATCTGCACCTGGTAAGATGCGCGAAATGTGCGAGATGACGGTACACTCGGCCGGCGCATACATGTTGAACAACTTCACCCTCCCTGCCCATCTCTCCACAATCTGCGTCGTAAGTTGCTCCCCTGCCGATGCCAGAACTTGCAGCGTAGGCACCTCTTCGGGGTCAAGCAGACCGATCACGGAGGGTGTCAGCAAAGCCCACGTCACGCCCAAATCTCCAGCGGCTTGGGACGGGTTCGCTCGTCTCTCTTCCTCGGTCGGCACACAGACCGTCGCGCCCGCGCTGAGTGAGAACAACAGTTCGCCAATGGAGAGGTCGAATGCAAACGAGGCAAAATGGAACACACGGGAGCATTGAGAGAGATGGCCGGTGGTGGAGAGGTGATACGCCGAAGTGGACAGCGCGCGGTGGGTTAGCTGGATGGCCTTTGGGAGACCAGTCGAGCCAGACGAGAAGACGACGCAAGCTGTTGCATCCATGTCAATCTCTTCCAGTCCAGCGGGCGCATCTCGGGTGATTTTGGAGACATCTGTGATAGCCCTCGGATCGAAGATAACCTCGGGCAGCAACAGATCGTCCACCACCATCGTTTGATGGTGAGGGAAACACACGACTCTTCTGGCCGATACCACGGTGCACATCGTGCGGAGTCGCTGGACCGGGTGTGAGAGATCAAGCAGGGCAAAGGCTGCGCCGAGTTTGAGGACGGCAAGCATCAGCACTGGCGCCCATGGAGAGCGTTCCAGTAACAACGGCACAAAGTCCCCCTTGTTCACACCCGCGGCGAGCAAATGCTGCGAGAACAAATCCGAGTAGCGCTCTACTTGTGCGTAGCTCAAATCTAAACCATAGGAATGGACCGCCACCTTCTCCGGCTGGGAACCGGCTTTCTTGCGGATGGTATAGTGGATGGGCGTCTCAACCCCCGCTGGTAGAATGCCATTCCACTTGCTCAACCTTTCCACATCCTGCGGTGGCATGAGATGGATGTCTTTGATTTGCAAATCACACGCCTCGGAGGAGGAACAGGAGGAAGACGAGGACAGAATTTGTTGCACAACATGCGCCATCTGCCTCAGTATGCCGCGTGCGGTGTCCGTATCCAACAGGGTAGGATCCACGGCGGCGGTGAAGGTGATGGAGTGCTGGGAAGGGCGGCAGGTGAGGACAAGCGGATAACTTGCAAACGCCTTTGCGTTGTCAGGTGACTTTGAGCCCCCTGTGCTTGCCGAAGTTTCGAAAATCCTGCTGCGTGAAGAGTGTTGGTTGTCCATCTTTGCCGTCTGGAACTGGACGACGAGGAGGTTTCGGAATCCACACGCGTCAGCCGCCTCGCTACTCGCTGCTCGAATCCGCGGCAGGCCCGTTTGCTGATGTGCCATCATATTGGCAAAGCCCTTTTGCGCTTCCTCCAGCGCCTTGTGGATGGCTTGGTCTCCTGGAACCTTGATCCGGACGGGCAACGTAGCAAGCGTGGGTCCTGTGAGTTCGATATTGTCCGCATCCCGACCCGTGACTGTTGCGCCAAAGACCACATCCGGAGAATCAGTCTGGTGTAAGAGTATGATAGCCCACGCTAAACGGAGAGTCGTGGAGAGTGTGTATTTGGAGTGGGCACTCGTCATGGTCGGATCGAGAGAGAGACTGTGTTCGAGAATGATTTTCTCGGCGGTGGAGGACGTATCGCTGCTGCCGGGAGGAAAGCGTCCAGTTCGTAAGCCGGCAAACTCTTGACTCCAAAACTCCTCAGCGGCGACATCTTGCTCTTGAGTAAGGAGGTTTTGCACAAATGGTGAAAAGGGTCGGTAAGGCAGAGGTTGTCCAGCATACGCCTTTTCAGCCTGCGCCAGGACGAGATCCAAAGACCATTCGTCGAAGAGCGCGTGGTGAATGTCCAGCCGAAAGGCTTCTTTGCTCAGATAGAAGCGCACCAGAGGGCTCTTCCCATCAACAGCAATTTCCACCGATAAGCTTGATTCGTCAACATCGTCGACCATTGTCCATGGTATATCACAGCCACTTTCAATCACAACTTGAAACACCCCCTCTGGAACCTGCAAAACACGGGTCCGGAGGACAGGGTTCATCCGCCATACCTTCTCCCATGCCTGTTTGAGTTGTGCGACGGAGATTTCATGACGTACGGGCCAGGTGTAGCTGCCGATATATGCACTACTGTCCTGTGACGTAAGCGCGATGAGGCCCGCTTGGATGTGTGTTGCCGGATAGATGTCTTCAATTTCCTCTCTTGAGAGACCGACTTCCTCGAGAATGGTTGGGATGATTGATTGGGGAGCTTCCAGCAGCGAGAAAGGAGGCGGGACAGCTGGTGACGGTGTTGATGCTTGGGAGAGGGCGGTGCTAATGTTGACGCCTTGGGCGAGGACAGGAAGGGCGGCCATGTCGGCGAGGGTGGAGTGTATGAAGATATCCTCGACGTTCATCTGAATTTGTTTCTCGCGAAGATTTGCGGCGAGTTTGATGGCTGCGATCGAATCTCCACCCCGTCGGAAGAAACAGTCTTCCCTCGAGATGCCCTCCTCGTCGATGTCAAGCACTTTGGACCAAGCTTGGACAAGGCTCTTCTCCGCGGCCGTGGTGGTCTCGCCCCCAGCTTTTCCACCACCAGACGTTCTGGTCTGACGGTCGGAAAGTCCACGAGTTGCTGTCTCCTGAAGCAACACCCTATCTATCTTGCCCGAAAAAATGAGCGGCATATGCTGAAGGAACATGAACTCAGAAGGAACCATGAACGCGGGCATCCGTTGGGATAGGTGATTCTGCATCACCTCTTGTAAGCCCCAGCTGCCTTCAACCTTCATCTCGAGGCTTGCTGCAGACGACTTGCGGGAGGTTTCGACGCCGAGGAATGCAACAAGCTTCGTGCCACCCCCTCCTCCTTTCGTCTTCACGGCCACCACGGCAGTATGCTGAAAATGTACTGTGGTCGGGTCGAGTTGCGTACAAGCCATGACATGCCCCTCCACCGCCGCCAACTCTAGTCGCTGCCCATTGACCTTCACCTGGTGATCTCTTCTGCCCACCAATTCCAGCGTTCCGTCCAGACGGGGACTGTACCGGACCAAATCACCCGTCCGAAACGCTCTTGTCCAAGGGAACCTCTCATCAATCCCATCGTCTCCATCCGTATTCTCAACAAGCCGTTGAAGAAAAGCCCTCTTCCACTCTGGCTGCGTCTGGAAGGATCTTTCCGTGCGCTCCGGGTCGTTCAAGTACCCGCGTGCAACAGATGGCCCTTCGATGACGAGCTCACCCATAGCGCCAACGGGCGCGAGGCGGGAAGGGTCGGTCATGGAGAGAACCCAGAGCGTGGAACCGTTGCCACGGCCAATGTTGGAGGGCGAGGAACCAGCACCGGGCTGGACATCCCGCGCAAGAGCTGCGATGCCGGCGGATTCGCTGACGCCGTAGGCGTTGAAGAGCCCGACTTGGTTGTCCTCGTCACTCGTCCAACTCTGGACGTGCGATTCCGTCATCTGTTCTCCGCCGAGCACAAGTCCCTTCAAGCTTGGAACTGAAGCCGGCCGCAGCGTTCCCGCCATGCTCGGCGTCAAACTCGCCAGCGTAACACCCGTCCTCTCGATGAACCCGCCGAGATCTTCGACACGCTCCCGCTCCGAGGGCACGCACACGCAGCCCCCAAACATGAGCGGGATGAGGATGTCCCGGTTCGCGACGTCGAACGTGTACGAGGCAAATTGCAGCATGCGGGTAGATGGCGAGATGTGCAAGGCAGATGGGGAGGCGGTGGCGATGGCCATGTGGTAAAAGGCGTCATGAGAGGTGGTGATGGATTTCGGGGTGCCAGTCGTGCCTGAGGTGAAGGTTGCGTACATTGCTTGGGAGGGGCTTGGGGCTTCTTGGCTTTCTTCATCGGGGGGGTTTTCGTCTACTGGTGATGAAACCTTGAGGTCCTTACCGGCCTCGTTTCCCAGCTCCACGGACCTGGGAGCAAATTTTTGCGCCAGGGTGTGGTGTTTCGGCGAGCAGACGGCCAGCTTGATATCAAATGGCTTACACAGCGTCTTGTTATACTCGACTGGATGCGTAGGGTTCAAGAAGAAGTATGCACCGCCTGCCTTGAGCACCCCAAGCAGCGCCACGATCGCCCACTTGGACTTGTCGAATATGAGCGGCACAAAGACCTCTCTACGAACGCCCAAGCGCCTCAAAGATACCGCCAGTGCAGAAGAGAGGCGTTCGAGTTCGCCGTAGGTGAGGTCGCCATCCCAGGAGGAAATGGCGGTGGTGGAGGGCTGGGAGCTGGCTGTGACTGAGATGACCTGGTGGATGCATTCCGGACGCCCAAGCTCCTTGTATGGAATGGAATTCCATTGCGAGATGCGAGCAATGTCGGCCTCACTGACGAGGTCCAGGTCTGAAATGGTAGAGTTGGTGTGGCGTACAATCTGTGCGACTGCTCTAGCCGCTGTTGCCGCTATCATGCGGGCCTGCTCGGGTGCAACAACGGCAGGATTGTGCTGAAGACTGATGCTGATCGTGTCTTCGTGGAAGGACACGGCAAGATCGAATTGCTTCAAAGTGGTCAGCCCTACTCTTGGTTTCCCATGATGGCGATTCGTCTTGACGAAACTGGGAGAGGGAGACGAAGACTTACCTTCACAATGTCCTGAGCAACTTCACCCTCACCCTCGAAAACAACCGAGTTGTGCCCCCAAACTACCGTTTCCTTCTGCTCTGGAGCAATTTTGCGCGGCTGGATTTCATAGAGCGAGCGCACGGGTTGCGTCGCCGAGGCGTGGGAGTGCCACCAACTTGATTCATTTTATCAGCCTTCTGAACTCGCTCACTGGCTCAATTAAGAACGAAGCTGGGGGATACGGGATGGGGAGTGGAGGATCCCATACCTATGCCCACTACTCTGACTATATGAACGAAACCACACATCCTCAGACCCTGTATAGCTCACCAGCGTGATCCCCCATGCCGCTCGTAAGAGGTCTAACGGGGTTTTGTGCTCTGCTTGACTCCAGGAGGTGAGGTTATCGCCAGAGAGGTCTGGCACCGTAGCGGTGACGGTGGCCATTTGTTCTTCGCAAGGGCACCCTTGAATCTGCGCAGGCAAAGAGTGCGTTGGTGTTGGTGGGATGGTATTTGTGAGTTCTCGTAAGGTTGGGATGAGAAAGTAATTGGTAGTCAGGGATGGACGTGGTTGTTGATGATGAGTGCCAACTGATTAACAGTATCTCCAGAGTTAGCGGGGCGGAAGAATGACAAATAGACCGGACCAGGCCTCAGGACAGCTGCCATACAATCTTCGCCTTCTGATAAAAGCAGTTAGTCAGGATGAATCCCGCGAGCTTCTGAAGTCCGAATAAACTGCCGCGGTGTAAATGTGACTTTTGTGGCTTGGCTCTTTTTCTTTTTTTGCAGCCTTACTGTTGCATCTCGGCTGCTCCCACGTCTTCAAAAGCCGCTAATCAGACTTTGTGGATACATAATACATGGTATAAAATCCTGCTAAAGCTTGAAGCGCAACGTATCATCCGGGGCATATAAATCACGCTTGGTGCTAGGTAAGAGCGCTTCTCCTGTGACCTGTCATGTTGCGTAGGTCCTGTAAGCAGACTGGAAAAGTCTTGGTATTGTCCGTTCTCTCCGCCGATCAGTGCCCAAACGTCGTGCTGATTAGCGTTGAAGAATCCCACATGCACGAACAAACCGAAAGTCTAGACCGTCTGCTTATGCCTCCGGCCACTGTGCAAAGAGGTGTCGAACTACGGTTACGGTGGTGTACTATGAGCCAGCCATAGCGTCGAATTGCGTGCGGCTGAATAGACGAATCATTTTCAAGAGGGACTTTGAGTTCGGAAAGTCTGTGACCATGGCACCTTTCATTCCTTGGAGGTGTACACAATGGTACAGAGCCCCGGTGGCCGGGCTGGAGCCAGGTATGCGATGGGAGGTGAGGCATTTGGTACACGCCGTTCTCAACAAACCCACATCTTCTTATTCCAAACAAGCACTACAAAGTACACTGCAGAATGACCGGCATGGTGGGTCAAAATGTAATATCACAGTAGCAGTAGTATACGAGTCAGGTCGTATAACGGACCACACGCCTGGCCGCCCGGAAGTCCTGCTCGGGGCCCCGGGCTTTGCCCGGGCCGACTCGAAGGCCGGCAGTAAAGCTTTAATAGTGGGTTCAGGATGCAGTCAGACGTGACCCACTAGGCCTAGCATGGGAGTCTGTGATGGATTTGTCACATTACAGATCAAGATGTGAAATATCTGATAGTTACGGTCTAGGTCCAAGAGATGGCATAAGCTACTGGACCCATAATACACGCTTCAGCCCGCCCCGCCCACCCCCATGCCATCACGACTTGTCATACTTTGACAAAGTAGCAGAAAGTCCACAAGTCTGCTCCAGATGCACCCTGCTTTGTACAGAGTACATTCTACCGTGTACCCTTGTAACAATTGGGAGTCGTGGGTCGTCCGCAAAACACTCTCCTCTAGAGTCCGAAGATGGAGGCTTCCGTGATCGCTGTGCCACGCTTGGCTGGCCGACTTTCAGTAAGGCACTGGTGGAAGAGGAAAGACCCTGACAGTTTGCAGTGGGGGCAGGTGGAAATCTCATGCCGTGCTTACGGCCAAAGCAGCATCAGTGCCTCCATCTCCATGAAGACCTTGGTTTTGAACTTGTGGACACTACCAAGCTACTTTTAGAGAGCGAGCGCGAGTGTTAGGGCATCCGCTGTCGACTCAGGGTAGCTTGTCTGAATCTGACATGCCCGTGTTATCGATGAGTAGACGACTGATGGAAATGTTTAACAATATCCTCTACTGGATTCGATGTTGACTAGCTGCCAGAGGCTTGAATAGCGAGGCCACAACGTCGATTTTTCCATGGTACGCTTCGTTGAGGCCATTCCAACCCAGCAAACATGTGCGGAATCAGCGCCTTCATGAGCCACGGCTCCTCCCGCCGTAGCCCTGAGGAGACCAAACAGGTCGTCGACGAGCTCGAGAGCAGCCTCGACATCATTGCCCATCGCGGTCCTGACGCCAGAGGAACATGGTACAGTGAGAACCACCAGGTCGGTCAGTATTGCCCTTCCCTCGTGAAGCGTCCAATCGACAGCCGTTTTTTTCCTGACACCCACCACCCTTTCCAAAAGGCCTCGGTCACGTCCGTCTCTCCATTCTAGACCTCTCTCCCACCGGCAACCAGCCCTTCCACGACTCCCACCCTCCCGCCGCGCCCACCATCTCCGCCGTCGTCAACGGTGAACTCTACAACCACGAGTACTACCGGGATCTCCTCTCACCCGAGTTCCATTTTGTCGGGACTTCGGACTGTGAGATTGTCATCGCCCTGTACAAACACTACGGCCTCTCGTTCCTGGAGCACCTCCGCGGCGAGTTTGCGTTCGTGCTGTGGGACGAGAGCAAGAACAGGCTGATTGCCGGACGAGATCGGTATGGCATCAAGAGCTTGTACTATTCATGGCACGAGGGGAAGTTGCTGGTGGCCACCGAGATGAAGAGCTTTCTGAGGTTTGGAAAGGGAATGGAGTGGGGCGTGAGGGAGTTGCGGGAACAGAGTTGGCGGGTGGGAAGCGAGACGTACTTCAAAGGTATTCACAGGGTGAGTATATCTTCTTCTTTCCTTGAACTCTGGGGCGCTCTGTGGATGAGGTGTGGCGGGAGAGAGATGACGAAGTGCTGATGAAACGTGTGATGTGCTGTAGGTTCTCCCGGGACACTATTTGGTCGCAAGGCCTGGTGAGCAAGAGTATCAGGTGTCTTATTGGGACGTCGAGTATCCGGACAAGGTAAGTCTCTTTCCTGCATCTGTGCTGTATGGCAAATCGATTCTAAAGCGCACGTCGCAGACAATCCCTGATTCTCGTTCCGCCACTGAACTCGTGGAGAATGTCCGCACACGTCTGCTGGAGGCCACCAGAATCCGCCTCAAAGCCGACGTGCCGGTGGCCGTCTACCTGTCGGGCGGCATCGACTCGTCGTCGGTGGCCGGCATGGTGGCCCACCTCATGGAGCAAGGCCACCACCTCGGCTCCGAATCCTCGACGGTGCCCTCCAAGATGAAGTGCTTCACCGTGCAGTTCGACGAGGGCACCGGCGCAGACGAGTCGGCCGTGGCGCACCGCACGGCTGCATGGCTGGGCGTGGACATTCACATGGTGAAGATGGACGAAGAGGCCCTCGTCGCGCGCTTCGAGGACACGGTGTGGAACGCCGAGGTCCCACTGCCTGATCTCAACGGAATGGGGCGGTACGCGCTTGCCGAGGCCGTCCACAAGCAGGGGATCAAAGTCGTCATCACCGGGGAGGGCTCGGATGAGCACTTTGGGGGCTACGACGCCTTTCGCGCCGACTGGCTGAGCGAGCCCGATCATTCGTGGGCGGCGGCGCCGGAAGAGCAGCAACTCTCTGCGAGTGACCGTGATGAGGCGCTACAGACGGCCGTGGCCGCCAGCAAGCGCGGAATCTTTGGGGACTTCACGCCCGAGATCCCCACCTCCTCCGAGCGGATGATGAACCACGGCTACGTCGTCCCCTCCATCGCGCGCGTGGGCTCTCTTCCGTTTGCAGAGTGGACCAGACATGCGCACGGGGACACGGCGCCAGAGACGGCCCTTGTTGAGGGCCTCGACGGCCGCGTGCGCGAGAACATTCGGAAGCGGTGGCATCCATTCCACGCGGCGGAGTACATGTTTGTGAAGACTTTCATGCCGCATTTTATCCTGCGGTACAACGGCGACAACGTCGACATGAGACACCAGGTCGAGTCGCGTTGTCCGTTCCTGGACCACCATCTCACCGAGTACGTCAACAACCTTCCGCCGGCGCTCAAGATCCAGTATCACCACGGCACCAAGTCCTGGCGGGAGAAGCATATCCTTCGTGAGGCGGTGAAGCCGTTTGTGACCGAAGAGATTTACAACATGAGTAAGAAGGCGTACATGGGGCCCAGGAAGTTTTGGGTCGGGGGCCCGTTGTGGCAAAAGGTGACGGAGCTGGTGACGAAGGAAAATGTCCAAGAGCTAGGCTTTGTGGACTGGCAGGCGGCCGAGGAGGCGGTGAAGAGGGCGTTTGAGGAGCAGGATGCATTGTCCTTGAGGAGAGCCATTACAGTGGCCCAATTTGTGGTGTTGGGGAAGAGGTTTGGCGTAAAGAAGGCGGTACCGGGACAGTAAAAGGAGAGTTAAATAGATACCTGATACGACGGTATCCGTAGAAGGGTCAGGCCGGTGATGACAATAAGCCCTCCTCATGTTCACTTGTCACTCGTTCGTCCACGTGAAACCCATTGCTGCGGGCGTCCTTTGCTCCTACGTAAGGGGGACGACCCGGCGTTGAACAATACAAGGACAATGACAGCTTTACGGGAAACCGATTTACAATTTGTTGCCAAGTTATGTAACTGCATAGGTAGGTAGGTAGGCAGTTCCAAGTTCACCCATGTCCCTACTTCCAGCCTCACCAGAACGCCGCAACCCTCACTTCGATGCTCTCACGGGCCTCCTCCGCGCCATCCTGTCCCACAAGTTCAAAAGCACTATGCACCGTCCCGCCGACGCCCAATCCTCCCGTCCCTCCATCCTTGCGCGGTGCCCTCGCATTCGCCTCCATCTCATTGTCAAACAACTGGATGACCAGGACCTCGCTCGGTTCCTGGTCTGCAATGAAATGCCAATCATGCGCTCCGCCCTCCTCTCCATTCTTTGGTGCGTAAGCCAAATACCCCTCGGTTTCATACGTAGTAGCCTCCTCGGATGAGGAAGAAGGAGTGAGAGTAAAGTCGGACGCAGAATTAGCAGAGTTGGGACTTTGGGGACCAATGACGCGCGACAGATGAGCTGGGATGGAGTGGTCAAGCGGCTCCAGTTGGGCAGAAACGACGTAATCCTCCTCTGGAAACTTGTTGGCTGGTGCGAGGGCAAGCGGATCCCGCTTGACGGTCGTGATCGGGCGCCAGATGGAGAACAGCGCAAAGCGCGGGACGCCGGCCTCATGGTAGTGGTGCTTGAGATCTTCCAAGCGGACCCCGGAGGACAGCAGTGCGTTTTCCGCCGTGATGACGTGCTCTGCCGCCGAAGTGACTTGGTGAGCGTACTTGCGAATGTGCAGTCTTGCGCCCTTGGGCGTGAGATCGAGGTGGACTTTGGGGGCGGGGGAGACGGTGTCTGACTTGGCGAGGCCGACGATGGGAGGGAACTTGGGAGGAGTATCCGTAGGACCGCTGCTGCCCTCTTCTCCCTCCTCCTCTTGTTCTCCTTCTGCTGAAGAGCTGGAATCGGCGGTGCCCTCAGTGTACGTCTGCGTTCGCACAACCGCCGCACTCACCACGGCTGTCTTGCAGCCCGTCACTTTCTTCACAAAGTCCTCGACCTCGGGAAAATAGACGTCCCTCAGTGCCTTTTCATCTTTCCAGCTCGCATGGCCGAATGGCTCAGCGTGCAAAGCCGAGTGGTGCCGACGGGCGGTAAAGCCATGCACCGAGAGCTTGTAAGGCGAGGCATCGCCCAGGTCGAGCGTGGGCTTGAGGTCTGTGAGTGGAAGCGTCACGATGGAGCTGAACTCGGAGAGAGAGGGCAGGAGGTAGGCTTCTTTGGCCGAGGCGGGCTTTGCGTTGGGAGGCAGGTAGCGGAAGATGCCTTGGTGGGACATGATGAAAGTTGGAGTTGGCGTTGAACGATGACAAACAAGCGTGTGAAGTTTCACGCTGACAGGGCTGGTTCGTTTTACTTATTTCACTACGAGAAGACTCTCCGGAACCACGAGGGAGGTACATGAGAAGCTGGGCGCGTCAAATGCCTCACGCAATTGTCCGCGACATTTCTTGATCTGCAAATACACAATACCATGCGAAATGGGGGAAAAAAAAAAGAAAAAAAAAGAAAAAAAAAAAAAAGACCACGCCACGAAGGCAGCCTTATTAAAAGTTGCACCTCGGGAAACGGAGACTGTTCTGACTGAGACCGACCACGGTCACTAGACAGCTCTGCCAAGCAGGAGATATCATTCCAGCCAACCCTTTCCCGGCTTTTGCCCACGAGTATGTTGCCATACGAGGGTCGTGCCTAATGAGGGTCTTGGTCTTGGGATGCGCCCCAAATCCACTGCTCACTGCAGTCCCATTACTCGGGATGCCCACCCACGATTCATGCGCAACGAGTACTGACTGAGTACTGACTGAGTACTAACTGAGTACTGTGCGGGTATTCGTAGGTAGCACATACATTGAAAACAGAAATAGACAGGCCACATGACGTACATAGTAACAATATGCAGCCTCGCGAGTGGTTTGGGAACATGCTCCGGGCCCACTACTTGGCGCTAAGTCAGCCCGACTTAGGGCCAAGTGTACGCACGGTTGGCATAGGTGCGGATGAAAGGGTACAGCCGAACGATGGGCCGTGCCGTGGATCTTGGGGAAGCAATTTAAACGTAATGTGCCACAGGCACGTGACCCGACACAACCCAACGGGATATAAGTATCTCGAGACCCACAATACTTGCTAGAGACACTTTAAGCACTTTCACACTATATCTATGGCATAATGAGTTGTATGCTAGTGTATCTGTAGGCAGTGACCTGGGGCATATGTCCGGGGTCCCGGGGTCCCGAGGTCGGCGCGAATAGCGACGCTAGGAACTCTGCCCCGGGGCATCCGGAGCTAGGCGGGGCTTAGCGGGGCTCAACCGGACCCAGCGGGGCCTGATGGGGTGGGGCGGGGCTCAGCTGTCCTCGGCGGGGCTCGGCGGGGCTGTCAGCCTAACCCCGCCAGTCCCGACTAGGTGCCCCCACCGGGTGCCCCCCACGGGAAACCCTCAAGGTGCCCTTCACTTCACGTAGGTTGCCTGCTAAGATGGAGACAGCAAGGCTCTGAAGAACCAAAAGAAACAAAAAGGGAAAAAGCCAAGCGAATGGATGATGCGCAAAATGCCTCTCGTCATGGTTGCTACGATCCACTTTACCATCAAGGATTCTTCCTTGCTCCCGCCGCAATTCGATTGAACTTCCCCTCTTCCCAACTCCACTCCCTGAAGTCGTCGTGAGGACCTCACACATATCTCACCTGCTGTCTTTCACATCCCATCGGCCCCTACATAGTACTTCCTACAGGCTACAAAACCCTCTCCCTCGTTTCTCTTTAGCTCCTGGTCGCCAAAATCACACCATCCCATCACAACATCAATCTCACCCCCTGCAAACTATCGCGAGTCACCCCCCCAGAGCGAGCGAAAGATGGGACGCATCCTCGTCACCGGATCCACCGACGGCTTCGGCCTCGGCGCCGCCCGTCAGCTCGTCGAGCGCGGCCACACCGTCTATCTGCACGCGCGCAACGCGGCCCGCGCCGAAGAGGCCAAGAAGCTCGTCCCCGGCGCCGCGGGCGTCTTCGTCGCCGACCTCACCACCACCTCCGAGACGCGCTCCCTCGCCGAGCAGGCCAACGCGGTCGGCCAGTTCGACGCCGTCGTCCTCAACGCCGGCTTGCTGTACGGGCCCTTCCGCGAGACCGAGTCCGGCGTGCCCGCCCAGGTCTTTGTCAACCTGGTGTCGCCCTACATCTTCACCTGCCTGTTGACGCCGCCGAAACGCATCGTCTTCGTCGCGTCGGTGCTCCATCGCGAGGCCAAGCCCGAGGTCGACGACATCTTCTGGCTCCGGAGGGGCGAGAAGCAGTGGAACGACTTCGAAGCCTACTGCAACTCCAAGTTTCACGTCATGTGCCTCGTGAATGCCGCCGCGAAGAGGATGCAGGGCAAGGGCACGTCCGTCGTGGCCATGCACCCGGGCTACGTGCCCACCAAGCTCACAAACTTCGAGGCCCCTGACAAGATGGAAGACGGGCTGGAGACGTACGTCATGCTGGCCGAGGGCGAATACGATGTGAGTGGAGAGACGGGTCGCTACTTTGATCCGAAGAAGCAAAAGGGCGAGCCGCTGCCTGCCACCGAGGACGTAGGCTTCCAGGAGGCGGTCGTGAAGGCTTTGGAGGACTTTACGGGGCTGAAGCTGCCGGGTTCTGCGTGAGGACCCCGATGGTCGTCAATAGATCACTCTGTCTTTTGCGAGTGGAAATAAGACGTCTGTTCTCAATTCTGTGTTCCGTGTTCGTCCTCATTACTATGAAGTCAGTAGTTTTCGAGTACCTTGGACTCATATCTGCGAGATTATCCTCGACGTACTTTTTCCGAGGCAAAGCGCGTGATGTTTCGAGCAAGTTCATAGTCTTAACATTGAATTAACCAAGCCCTCCGAGCTGAAATAAATAGTGTGTACTCGTCCTGCAAAGCCAAAAGAATCCCAACTCACCACCAAGGCTTTATGCGTAACCTTCCATTCCCCAAGACCTCAACTCGCCTAAGCAATAGGTCCATAGAAGCTAAACAAGCCATTGGGATCATACGCCGCCTTCAATTCCTGCAGCCGAGTCATCCGCCACTCCTCACGCCCATACCACTGCTCCGGCCCCTCATTTCCAAACGCGTAGTTCAGATACGCGGGAACAAAATCACGTCCGGTGCCTTGGTGGAGAATCTGGCGGAACTCGTTCCCTAGCCTCGCAACCTCCTCGTCCAGCGCCGCGTCCCCGGGCATGTACTGCAGCAACGGCCCGACCAACACATTTTGAGCGCGGTGCCCATACGCACTCGAATCATCTGCCCTGGCCTTGACCCCGTCCATGGGATAGTCATCAAAGGTGACCAACGAGGTGCTGAGCGCCGGGTTGCTCACAATGCTGTTGGCGAAGAAATCAAAGGCGAGCTTCTGGGCGGTGGCGTTGAAGGTCTCGAGGTAGATGGGGAAGCGCGGGTTGTTGGCGCCGGTCTTTTGGCACGGGCCGTCGGTGGTCCTGACGCCGACGAACTTGGCGAGGTCGGTGTACACGCCAGAGTCCGACGAGTTGGAGAGGGGCCCGAGGGCGTGGAATGGCGCGGTGTAGGCTGGATCCACGGCGGTGACGCCTTCTTGCATGAGGAGGATTTGAACAATGGGCTGTGAGAGAGAGAGTAAGTTAGACATAACCTTGGCAAACTTGTTGGGGGGGAAGACGAAAGAGGGCTGGACTGACTTTGTCGGCATCAAGATCCGGGCTCATCATCCAATAACTCCAGTTGATCAAATCCACCGGCTGCGTCCCGTTCTTCAAGATCTCGTTGTTCGTCACCTCGTACAACTCCTCCACCAAGTCGCCGCTGAAGTTCATCAGCTCTAGCGCCCAGTCTTGATGTTCCACATCGTAGATCTGGGACGTGACGCTGGTGACAATTCCAAAGTTGTGGCCAGCGCCGTTCATGGCCCACCACAGGTCTGGGGTCGCCGTCTCGTTGATCGTCGCGAGTGTGCCGTTGGCGAGCACAACGTTCATGGAACGGAACTGGTCGCCAATCAGCCCGTGACGGCCCTGGAGGAATCCGTGGCCACCACCAAGGCCGGGTCCGAGGTACGAGACACATTCGCATGCGCCAGTGACTTCAAAAATCGGCCATGCGTTAGCATCGCCACAGGTACGCACACTGCATCTACACAGGTGTAGGAGGGTCGAGCGACACTTACCTGCCTGCTTGCCAGCATCCCACAGCGCGTGAGAGAGAACATGCGACTTGGTTCCGCCGGCCACTGTCACCGTCTGGCCGTCCGTGGCAATTTGCACTCCCGTGAGCTCATCGAGGTCTACCAGGATGCCGCTCTTCATCTTGCCCAGGGTGGTGATGGCGCCATGGGCACTGTTTGTGGCCAGGAAGGGAAGGCCTTTCTTGTTGGCAAACTTGACCTGTGCGCCAAACAACCCGATTCCATTATTAGCCATAGAACCTAATTGAGTAAAGGTAGACGGGAAGTATTAAAGAAAAAAAAAAAAAAAAAGGACGATTCCCATTACCGTTTCGACAACATCGTTTTCAGTGGTAGGCCTCACGACCACGTTCACCGTCGGCATCTCCAAATTTGACCACCGCGTCGTGATATTGTTGAAATCGTCGGATCCCGTATAGAAGACCTTGGCGGTGCTCGAAAGCGATGAGACAAGGGCTTGGTAGTCGGCATCCTGCCGGGACCAAAGGGTGTGGCCATTTACACCAACAGCAGTCAACGCCGCCGTAGCGAGAATTTGCAGGCCACTGGTATGCATCATGACCGGAACTGTGACCCCGAGGAAATGAGTACGAATATGACTGTTGAGTGATCGGGTTCCAACACGTCAATCAGCAGTCGCAACGAGCTCGTCTTGAAATACCTAAGATGGACTCAAGACATGGATATAGTGCGGGACAGCGCAAACTGCAAAATAGCCTTTCCGAGGAAGGCCGGCACACGACTCATGAGCCCTCACCGACGCGGAACCGGGGACTAACGATGGCCTCATCTCCGAAGCAGGATGGAAGCTGACAGACTCCATCACCCGCGTGCGAAGGATGCGGAAATAGAAATTGCGGCGAGTTGTCGGCCAATCACACGTTGGCAAAACAGGCATCAGCCCGAGATATTTGGTCTCCTGTTGAACAGCAAGTGAGGCTTATCGCCATGTGGGGCACACCGGGAACCTAGGAAGCTGACTGCATTAGCGTTGCGATGCCAAGATATCAGCTCAAGAGAGTCAAGAAAGCAGGAAAAGCTTACCAAAAACATTTCGTACTGCCATGTGTCTTGCTCATCTTAAACGGCCCGCTTCGATCGCGGGAAAAGTCCGTGCAAGTCCCGCCGTATCCGTATAGAGAAAACGTAAGAGAAACCAGGGGATCCATAACTGTGGGCTCGGCGGAGATTCTATTAGAACTTTGAAAGTCGCCATAAATACCTCACTAATTAGAAGATATTAAATACCCGCTAGGTATAATTATTATAAGATTGAGCTATATTTAATTTTGAAATTAAGTATTAACTAGGCCGCTAGAACCTAGCTAATACCCTCTTATAGAGACCTAAGTACATCCCAAATAACAGAGGGATCAATAATATAAAAAACTATTTATTAGAGAGCTTTCTATAGTAATCTAATATCGCAATAGTATAGAAGATTACTAGCAGAAGACGGATAGTAGACTACTAGGTAGCTACTATTTTCAAGAATTTTTAAATGTTCTTAACTTAGAGTCCTTTTTTCTATAGGTAGTGGGGCTAATTTATAAACAATTAGTTTGTTTTTTACTCCTAGATTTTCCTTAGTGGGTCCTATATCTTCTTCTAGCTTAGTGTAGCTTTGTTAGCTACCCCACTAACAGAAATCCAAATTCAGTTTAGGAGACCTACTAATAGAAATCCAAATCTAGCTTAATAGACCTACTAATATGAACTCTAGGGTTAGGGTTAGGGTTAGGGTTAGGGTTAGGGTTAGGGTTAGGGTTAGGGTTAGGGTTAGGGTTAGGGTTAGGGTTAGGGTTAGGGTTAGGGTTAGGGTTAGGGTTAGGGTTAGGGTTAGGGTTAGGGTTAGGGTTAGGGTTAGGGTTAGGGTTAGGGTTA